>CAIGRF010291604.1:18463-38641 GCA_903798235.1 Fraxinus ornus | reverse complement strand
GCAAAATTGTATGCATGAAACATATGTTCTTTAATTAACTTGAAGAATCCGGGGTGTGAGGATGGGTGGGTAGGGGGGGGGGGTACCTTCTAATTTGGAATATTGTATCTGTCAATATTACTAGAAATTATAATCATTAATTCATGAAATAAAACTAGAAAATTAGGATTGATTCTGTGATTGTCTCAATTAATTAATTCATCAAATATTCATTCAAATTAGCTTTCTTCTAAGTTTCCTTAACAGGCTTTCTTCACATTGGCTTGACTGTTTGTTAATTGATCATTAACTTAATCCAATCCTATAATGAGTATTAAGAATTGGAATGTCTGAAGTGAGGATCCTGTTACACACTGCAATCAAGTATGTAGCTAACTTTTATCATCTTTTGGCTTTTGTACTACAGGAGGTAAGGCATCAATGTCCCATTTCCCATGAAATGTCTTTCNACAGGAGGTAAGGCATCAATGTCCCATTTCCCATGAAATGTCTTTCTTAAAAAGTACGTGTGTGGGGCAAAAAATATGTTACTCTAAGCAGCCTTATTATGACTCTTATTCTGTCTTAATTAGGATTAAATACATATTAATAGTTCCTGTTATGTCTAATCTTCATTATTAAAGGTTAAACCCCAACCTTGAGGGCCCCGCACAGCCCCGCCCCGCCCCCACAGCATCGTAGAGGAGTTAAATCGCGGAATGTGCCTCAGCAGGCCAGGGTACAAGAACTGTCTAATCTTCATTATTACTATCTAGGAATTCCCGTCTTGTTTCGCGCTTGAACACCACTAGTGATAGATAGCATTACTCTTCTGGAGCACCATGATATCGACATTTGAATGAATAATGTTATTTAACATCTTTCTAGATGACAGTGGAAGTCCACTTTTTATAATTCAATGAAGTTAAAATTCATTTTAAAACTCGTCCAACAAGTCGAGATGGGCGTCCATGGTCACCTAGACTATTGCTAAATAAACATTATTCCACTTGAATCTCTTATCTGGATACTAAATTGTCCATTAAAGCAGTTGTATTTGGGTTAAAAGATTAATTAATAATTGATTGTATCATAAAGAAGATGTCAAGAACAAGGCATCAATTACAACAAAAAATTGAATGCTTATGTAATAAGTCAAAGTATCTTGCAAATGGTTGAATGGAATAATCAGAATAATAAGGATAAAATTGTGAAAAGAATGACAGTGAAACAGAAGACGAACCAACAATTTATGGCTAATAAATAAATTGACATCTCATCAAATTATAGCATTTTATTACTTAAAAAAGGATTTTTATTAATTTCTTTCGTTTCTTAACATGCCAAAACTTCTAACAGGTTTTTCAACTCTTGGAAGATGAAGGAGGAGCCTAAGAGGCTGATTTTTGGTTCTACTCCAATTATATTATTACTTATTCTCCCTTTGATTTGTGTTGGTGTTGATTTCGTTTGGGGGAATACTATTCATTTCAATCGATGTAATTCTACTTTTGTTTACACGTTTTTCATGTGGTTCGACTCTTATTCTAAAGCTTCAACCTGGGCTAACTTCGAGTTCTTGGAATTTACAGGGACACAATACCTTTCTAGTTCAGAAACTGATTTCAGTGGAATGGTGAATCCATCAGTCGAAGAGCCCGAGTCCTTGGAATTTCTTTTATCGAGATTAGTCAGAGGTTTGTGATTAGTTTCCCTTTTCGTTTTCAGAATTCAGAAAAATATGTTTACAGATTTTGACGCACGTAAACAGGAAAAGATCGAAGAAATCTTGAAGCGACTGGCTTTGCATGTGACAAGACTGTTCATTCTGTTGTTTGTGTTGCAAATCAACCTGTAAGGATTGATACCAGCAATATGACAGTACATGTCTTTTCTGATGGAGTTGTGGAACAAGAAACTGTGGTTTGGCCTTATGCAAGACAGGAGGACGATCTTAAGGTTATTACGCCGGTCCATATAATAAAAGGAAACACCACTCCACCTTCTTGTCTATACAATCACAATGTTCCGGCTGTTATTTTTTCATCTGGTACAACAGGAAATGTTTTTCACGAAATTAATGAAATCATTATTCCCCTGTTCATTACCTCTAAACACTTCCAATCCCGCGTTCTCTTTATCCTTGAAGATTACAAGCCTTCATTTATGAGCAAATACGGCAAGGTTATGTCTCATTTGTCGGATTATGAGGTCATGAACCCGGCTGCAAATGGAAGTGTTCATTGCTTTCCAGGATCAGTAGTTGGGCTTAAATACCACGACAATTTAGCTTTGAATTCGAGTGACATTCCAGGAGGGCATTCAATGCGTGAATTTAGGCATTTCCTTAGAGAAGCATATGGTCTGAGGTTCAGGCATGTCAGCCAAATTAAAAAGCCGAGGTTAATGCTTTTATCTCGTAGAAATACTAGAAGGTTCTTGAATGAAGATGAAATGGTTTCAATGATGGAAGAATTAGGCTTTCAAGTGATTGTGGTTGCAAGATCAAAGATGATATCGAATTTGAATAAATTTTCCCAATTGATTAACTCGTGTAGCGTCTTGGTGGGAGCACACGGAGCTGGACTTACGAATGAGTTGTTCTTGCCTTCTGGGGCTGTTATGGTGCAAGTAGAAATTCTTGGTACAGAATGGCCCTCAAACACCTATTACGGGAATACTGCTCGTCCAATGGGTGTACATTACTTGAGGTATAAGATTGAGCCGGAGGAGAGCACACTTTTAAAATTGTACGGAAGAAATCATTCGGTCATCGCTGATCCCGGATCTCTCTTCAGAAATGGGGGCTACCGTGCAGCCAGGACCGTGTTTCTTGATCAGCAGAACGTGAGGATCAATCTTTTAAGGTTTAGGAACACACTTGTTGAAGCACTTAGTCTTGTTACAGACTCGGATTTCTAATTTTTTTTTTTCATTTTATTAAATATTGAATTCTTCGATATCATAAGATGTTTAGTTTGTACTCAAGAACAATGAGGTTGTTGTTCGATGGCCTTTTCGGACAGTAGAAACAACAAGTTACAATTAAACTGAAACTAGGAAAGGCAAAACTTCCGTCCCATATAGTAAACAAAATTCTTTTAATTATTTTACAGCTGCTCGAAGTACGATTTTCCCTTCAATATCGAGTACCTAATCCTGCAAACTGACTGGTTATTGAAAATTTTCGTAATCTCCTCCTTACCAGTATGAAGGAGAAAAAATTAGCACGCTTATTTTGACCTGTTCTTCACCACAAACCACAACAAAAGATCACATTCTTGAATAGATATTGGTCTTAAACTTGGCATGTGTATTGCGAGTTATTACTATGGTAGATAACTATCGGGATCAGTCTACAGAATAGTAAATACAAATCATAACAAAGACATCAAAATTTCCATTTGGAAGAGTGTGAAGGGAAATTCAAAGAGGCTGTCAATTCATAATGCAACTTGTTCATATTTTGTTTTCATATTTCAATTTTCAATTATATGATCCTAATACATTGATTGATTGCTTTCATTTTGAGTTTTTCTTGGACCTTTTTCAGTAAAACCAAGGAAAAGAGGCCCCTGATAGCGGAAGCTGAGGTTTAGTCTTTCAGTTTAGAATCAAACGGTCCATAATTATCTGATTAGAATTTCGTCTTTTACAACTTTGAAGAAGTCAAAAAAACAGACAAAAAAGATGAAAACTTAATAATAAATTAATGGGGCTGCTGATCTTTGACACAGCAGAAGAAGATGATTAAAGAATTTCCTTTGTTATCTTTATGAATCAAGGGTCCGTTTGGCAGAGCTTTTTTACAATGCTAAAAGTTGCTTGTGAGATTAATAAGTTATTTTTAGGCTTGTTTGGATCATTTTCTAGGAGTACGGTTAAAACTTAAAAAGAGTTTCTAGAGAATGGAGCTCTTTAGCCAAAAAAAAAAAATGTTAGACATCGAAAATTGTATGAACAAAATTCAAGCTAACTTGAAATGTAAATACTAACTTTATTAATAGTAATCTGCAAATTACAAAAGTTGATTGTAAATATTTCCTTTTCTTTCTTTTAAGTAGATATTTGAACTATGAAGTTTTGGTCATCTTCTCTCTTTTCCTCCTTCCTTTAAATTTCTGCAATTATCACTGTCGTCCTATGGTATCGACAGTACCTCCCTTGATTTTTCCGTGACAAATCCTTTTTCTGGGATGTTTCTTTTTCTTCCGTTTGCAAAAAAACTTCCTCCAAAAATCATAAGCAAAAGTCGTACCAAATGGACTCATCTTCGGCTGCATCAATTTTCCATCAAGGCAAAAACATTCCTC
This sequence comes from Fraxinus ornus, assembly GCA_903798235.1. Lineage (NCBI taxonomy): Eukaryota > Viridiplantae > Streptophyta > Magnoliopsida > Lamiales > Oleaceae > Fraxinus > Fraxinus ornus. The sequence goes on along the minus strand of CAIGRF010291604.1, from coordinate 34,349 downwards.
TAACTACCATCAAACTTTGGCTTCTACTATACCAGAATTTCAGGAATCTGGGGGTAGCTGCCTTCTAACATTGTATCTCCTAGCTGTCAAAATTATTAAATAAAAAATTAATTAATAGTTTATGAAAAGCATGGATGGTGTGGACATCAAGAACGTCGACCCCGCCCTTATTTATTTTTTCTTGTGATTGCGAAATTCTAACAAAATAGATTTCGAGGAATTGTTTTCTTTGTAATTGCAGGCTTTTCTTGTTTGTATCTCTAACGCTTTCAGATTGACTGTTGTTCATAATGACTCAGGGTTTAATCATAATATTTATACTTCATTTGTATTATACTTTGTAATTTACTTACTTTTACAGATAATTTTGGTTTTGAGATGCCAGACTGATAAGGAAATTAACCAATAAAACCAAATATTCAACAACAATATTGAGCAACAACGCAACATAATAAACAATTTTTCCTCCATTTTTTTTTTTTTTTTGTAAATTTAATAGGATACTAATCAAATAGATCAATGCAAGTCCCCAAATTTTTTGTGTAGATACCAAAAATGACAATTGATTTAACTTGAGGGATTTTGTTGTACCAATACATTTGCTGGACCCAAAAATGTCCCCGTCCACCTCATGTAGTGGAAGTTCGTCATCCCGGCGTTGGAATGGTAGACATCAAGGTTCTCCACTTTAGTTAAATCATTGTAGCATAGATGTGAGGTTATAGGCGTACATTTTAGAACAATGATTTGCTGTAAGGTTTGATCAACCCAATACATCTGCCGGACCTAACAATGCCTCGTCCACCTCATGTAGTGGGAGGTACCGCCATCCTTGCGATGGAACGGTAGACATCAAGGTTCTCCCCGTTAGTTAAGCTATTGTAGTATAGACGTAAGGGGCCCGATTTCGTCTAAATTCTCATTGCACCGTTGTATTCAATTGGTATTAAATTTCATTGTACACAAAAATCAATTCCCAAGGCAACAACAATCGTGTGCTATAATACCACTTGACTTAATAGGAATCTAATCAAATAGGGCAGCACAAATCCCCCGATTTTTGTGTAGATATCAAAAATGGCAATTGATTTAACCTGATTAATTTTGATGTAAGGTTTGATCAACCCAATACATTTGCCGGACCCAACAATATCTCGTCCACCTCATGTAGTGGAAGGTATCGTCATATACCTGCGATGGAAGTTGGAACGGTAGACATCAAGGCTCTCCCCTTTAGTTAAGCCATTGTAGTATATACGTAAGGGTATTCATCTTCTTCACCCCTTAATTTCATCTAAATTTTCATTTTACTATCCTATTGTATTAACCTTCATTGTTAAACACATAAATCAATTCCCAAGGCAACTGTTAAGGGATAGAAACCCACATCGAATAAAGATGAAAATATAGACCAATTTATAAGAGTTTAGATTACTCCTCTTAATTAGATTGATCTTTTAAGATGGAATCCCAAATCTTAACATGGTATCATAGCCCATTTAAGCTCCAACGAGCAATTCGATCCGATTAAAACTCAAAAAAATTGGGCACACGAATTTCAAGATTGATCTGCTCAAACGAGCCATCATCTTACGGGGGCATATTAAAGGATAGAATCTCACATCGAATAAAGATGAAAACATAAACCAATTTATTAGAGCTTGGATTACTCCTCTTAATTATGTTGACCTTTTAACATGAAACCCCAAATCTTAACCGCAACAACAACCGTGCTATAATACCATTTTAATAGGGAAATAACCAATAAAGCCAAATATTTAACTACAAAATGGAATTGATAATTTTCCCTTTCTTAATAAGAAATTAATTAAATAGAGTAACGTATAACTTTATTCAGCAGGATAGCTAGTCGAAATAGCATTGCCCTTTTTTCTTTGACGACATCATACGATGGGAGAGTTGAGTATGCCCAAAGTCCTTGAGCGGTTGAGCCAGATTCAATTCCCGTGGTTCATGCAAGTTCAAAGCATCACAAAATTGATTATTGAAATCTCTTATTTGGGTTGTTTTTTATATAGTATTTACACATAAGTTGAGGATAAAAAAAGTAGTTGCACATCTTTTTTTCTTCAGTTCTCTCTTCAATCCACAAGTTTCATATATTCTTTGCTTAATAACTAGTTAACAAAGAGAGGACCTTTTCAAAGTCTCCTAACAATTCTTGAATAAGAGATGAAGTAATTATCAAAGTTAGAAAGGGACACGGAAAGAAAAATTGGAAAAATAAATGAAATCTCATCAGCTGGTAATATTTTAGTCTTCATACTAATTCTTCTCTTGCTTCTCAAACTAGTGGAGATGGATAAAGAGCCTAGAAAACTTGTTTTTCGTTCGACTCCACTGATCTTCCTACTTATCCTTTCTTTGCTTTATTTTGATCTTTTCTGGGCCAATTATATTTCGTTTGATCAGTGTAAACTTCTACATTTATTACTTCTTCTTTTCTTGAATTCAGTTCTTTTTAGACTATTATGCTGTATGACTAACTCAGATTGAATCTTTCGATGTTATATGAAAATGGCAGGGAAGAAAAACTGCTCTAATTCAGAAACTATTTTCAATAGCAGAAAGGTAAAAAATGAAACACTTAAAGAAAAGCAGAACTCCCTGGATTTTCTGTTTTCAAGCCTCTTAGCAGGTATGCGATTACCCTTCCCCACCCCAACCCCACTCCCAATTAGTAACACCATAATGAATAAAATTTTATGCATTTAAACAGGGGAAGATCAAGTGAAGCTCAAAGCCACTGGATTTGCATGTAATAGGGCTGTTTATTCTGTTCATTGTGTTGCCAATAAACCTGTAAGGATTGACACGAGAACGATGACGGTTTACGTTCCCTCTGATCAACCTGTGCAAGAAACTGTTATTAAGCCATATGCTAGGCAAGAAGATCATAATCTTCTCAAAATTGTGACACCAGTCAAGATTTTGTACGGGAACACTACGCCACCAGTTTGTCAGTACAACCACGAAATCCCAGCTGTGATCTTCTCATCTAGTGGCTTTGTGGGAAATGTGTTCCATGAAATCAATGAAATCATCATCCCTTTGTATATTACTACAAAAAATTTTCAATCCCGCGTGCTGTTCGTCCTTGAGGACTACAAGCCATCCTTTCTAATTAAATATAGCAAGGTAATCTCTCGTTTATCGTCTTATGAGGTCATGAATCCGGCTGCAAATCAAAGTGTGCACTGTTTTCCTGGAGGTGTAGTTGGACTTAAGTTTCATGGCCATCTGTCTTTGAATACGAGTGATGTCCCTAAAGGCCATTTGATGCATGACTTGAGACAGTTTCTTCGACAAGCCTATAATCTCAAGTTTAGCCATGCATCTCAGATCAAAAGGCCAACGTTAATGCTTTTATCTCGTAGAACATCAAGAAGATTTTTGAATGAAGATGAAATGGTTGCAATGATGGAAGATTTAGGCTTTCGAGTAATTGTTGTTGCAAGAGCAAAAGTAGTATCAAATTTGAACATATTTGCCAATCTGATAAACTCGTGCAATGTATTCGTGGCAGCACATGGTGCTGGCCTAACAAATGAGTTGTTCTTGCCTGAAGGTGCAGTCATGGTTCAAGTTGATCTGCTTGGCCTAGAATGGGCAGGGGCCACCTATTATGGCAACCCGGCTCGTGCAATGGGCGTACATTACTTGCGATATAAGATTGAGCCCGAGGAGAGTTCTCTTTTGAAAGTCTTTGGACAAAACCATACAGTCATTACAGATCCCAGATCTGTCCACGACCCGTTAGGCAAGGAAGCATATCTTAATGGTCAAAATGTAAGAATCAATCTTGCTAGGTTTCGGGAGACATTAGTCGAAGCTCTTAGTCTTGTTGGAGATTCGACTCTATAATTTTACTCGTAAGCAAGGATTCATCTGTTGAGTCGAGCAATCAGGCAAATGTATAAATATTTTGCTCAGAACATATCAGGTAAGTGTAGGTATAAGGAAAAACAACTCAAGTCCACAGTTTCTTCTTCTTGTTGATATCATAAGATGTAAATGCCTAATGAAGTTACCAATTTTTTACATGAAGTATTGTTTACAGTGCAATCTTTCTGCAGTTGCAGCTGCATGATTTTGATATACTATTAGTGCCTCGAATACTGAAGGCAGCAATTTTTGCAGCTATTAAAGAGAGGAGGGAGTACGATATTTGTCCTCGGAGGGCGACTCAGAGCTCAAGAATAGGCCAAAAGGCATAGTTAATAAATAACAGTCTGTACTCACTACACCAAAAAAGACCTTTTACAACAGCCAAAAAACGCTGCGGTAGACCTTTTATTGAGAACAAATTTCGAAGACAATGGTCTAAGAATTTTATTGAGAACAAGTTTCTCAAATCCTATAAGGAAGCAAAAATTTCGAAGAAGAAGAAGAAGAAGAAAAATTGACAAAATTGGTGATAAATTAATTTCAAATTATGGCAACATGCAGTAAGAATACAAAGTCCATTCCCTCAAAAAGATCTCTTTTGAAATGTTTGTGAGATTGTCTTTTGTGTTTACCTTACCAAGTACGGTGGTTCGACTGCTTCGGTTAATGGTTCCTACCTGCAAAAAGATGTTGGGATTTTTTCCTCTATTGTACCTCCGGCGTGAAAATCAGTAATCGGTTTGTAAGAGTAGGAAGATAGTATAAAGCGAATTCACGTAGTTCGGGTTTCAAGAAGACAAACCTTTCTCACCTTAGAGGTATTTATAGGCACCTGTTGCTATGCGTGAGTTTGGCGGTTGATGGTGCCACGTGTCCCACGTAAGCCTCCCCACTTCCCCACGTTCTTGTAGAATGTACTCCTCAAGTGGTTGGTTATACCCACGTTTACCATTGGGTGGTTCATGTCTAACACATTGTCATTTATGTGAGATTGAGTGTGGCGTTGGACCCATAGTGGTAGACGGCTTGTGTGGACGTAGAGGGCTTCATAGGGGTAGGCGGCCTCAACTTATAGTGGTAGACGGCCTCATGGGGGTCGCGGCCTCATAGGGGTAGACGGCCTCATGGGGGTCGACAGTCTCATAGGGGTAGACGACCTTATCTTATAGTGATAGACGGCCTCATGGGGGTCGACGAACTCATAGTGGTGGACGCCTCATGGGGCTAGATGGCCTCATGGTGGTAGACGCTTTATAGTGATAGACGGCCTAATGGGGGTAGACGCCTCATGTTGGTAGACGTCTTATGGGGGTAGACGGTCACGTGGTGGTAGAGAACTCATGGGGGTAGACGCCTCATGTTGGTAGACACCTCATGGGGTCGACAGCCTCATGGTAATAGACGCTTCATGGGGGTTGACGGCCTTATGGGGGTAGACGGCCGCATGGTAGTAGAAATCGCATCGGGGTTGAAGGCCACATGGTGGTAGACGCCTCATGGGGATAGACGCCTCATGTTGGTAGATGCTTCATGAGGGTCGACGCCTCATGAGGGTAGACGGCCTCATGGGGGTCGACGGCCTCATGGGGGTCGACGACCTCATAGCAGTAGACAGCCTCATAGTTGTAGACTGCCTTATAGTGGTGCTCTACATAGAGTGAATATCAAGTTGTTTTCACCCCACTAAACATTTTGAATAATTATTAATGTCATCATGTATCATCTTGAAAGGAAGAGACACTTTGGCATAAGTCTATTGGCATCTAGAAATATTTTGTAATGTCGTCTCATTATCTTCTTTTTCAACAAGTTTTTGGGTAACAACATTAGATTAAACTTGATTTTTAAGGCTGTACCAAATTTGATACCGATGTTCACATTATGAACAATTGCCAGTACATTTTTTTCCCCTACAACACATTCCATTCCTGCCGGCTGAGCATCTTTTTCGCTCATTCTTGAACCAGCTGAACCAGCCAAATGGAAACTGCCCGTGGTAGGTGGCTAGTTCTAATTAATTGGGCATGTAAAGTTTAGAAGAACCCCCTAATTTCGGGCACAAATTTGGTTTCTATTTTACAATTAGAGCCAAAATTTCCTTCGAATTTAGTGTTTCTAGTTTGCTATTGTTCAGTCTTGTGGAGGCAAATTGTCGCAGAGCAAAAATAGTTTAGGAAATTCATACTTTTAATTTCGATTTTACTCTAATTTTTCTTATAAGCATTGATAAGTACATTTTGCGTACTTATTCAGACTATATTACTAAGTTTTTATGTCGTCAAATTATTAATTTATACTTAACTTGGATTAACTTTCTCGCTCTTTTTTTTTTGGGTTACGGACTCATTTTGAAGTAGTTGGAAAGGGAAGAATGATAAATTGGCCATTGGATGGATGCTTGGGATCAAATTCCACACTTTGAAAATTAAAGGGATTAAATTGAATTGAAGAAGACGTGGGCTGTACAATTGAATAGGCTAAAGGACTAAATTGTATTATTTGGGAAAAGTGAGGCATTGGTGTGAGAAATATTATTTTAAATAGGGCCTTAGTTTCGACTTTATTGGGAATCAAATTCAAAAATCACTTGGCCTCCTGGGAAGAAAGCGATTGGGCGGCTGGTTGGGAATTAAAAAAGGGTTTAGTTCACAAAATCAGGCATTAAGTTTCAAAATTGCAACAATTATGTATGAAGTTTAAAAAATGCAAAATTTGGGTATTTAGTTAATTAATTAAAAATAATTATTATTTAAATATAATAAATTCACAATTATACAATTAATGGTCATATGTACATAATTATAGGTCACAAAATATTTATTGGTCACATATTATTAAATTAATTGGTCATAAATTATTTTGAGGTCACAAATCAAAGATTTTATACGTCACAATTTATTTATTGCTCGCATATCAAAAAAATAATTATAGGTCACAGTTTATCTATCGATCACATATTTTCAAATTTGTTGGTCACAAATTATTTTTTAGTCACAAATTATCGAATTTTAAGGATAATTTAATGGTCAGTCACAATAAACTAAATAGTTGGTCACATACACCAAACGCCACACCCTCGATCCCGATCCACCACCAATACTTGGTGTCAAATTAACAAAATAATTGGTCACAACAGTTATCCCATCGCCACCCCCACCAACAACACAACATAACCAACGCCACCACCAACACACCACCACCACAGAAAAGCACCACCGTCGCCAACAAACATAAACGCACCACCATCGCCACCGGAAACAACGCCATGACTATCACACACATCGCCACCGCCGTCGCCCCCCACAAACGCTTGCTCCAACACCACACACTACCTCCACCTACAACAAATAAGATTCAAACCAGATCCCGCCACCACCACTGCGACCACCAGATCGGCCACCACCACAATCATCTCTATCACCGCGACCACACCTCACCTCAACCACCAGATCCGCCACCCAACACAACCAACACTGCACAATCATCACCACCCAAACACTACCAAAAAATCAAATCCAAAATAATCTGTAACTGCCACAACCACCACCAACATCCACCTTACCACACCGCCATCGCCATCGCCACCATTTGCAAACCACCACCAATTATCCCAAAAAACTCCGACACCTGTTATTCCAAATTTTTTCCTCATTTTCCACCACCAACAACGACGCTCACGCCCACCGCCATTGTCATCCAAAATGTCACCACAATTGCCATCCAAAAACTGGACAACCATCGATCGCAAAACTAGATCGGTTGACAATGATCGTTGCGCTCTGAGCGTGGCGAAGACATACTATTACAGCCCTAAATCGACACCAACGTCCAAGAATCGACGATGACCGCTGAGTTTGAGTGCATTGACAACGACGTCACTACAGCAACGACATCAAGCGACATTGTCGCTCAGCGCGCAACGACGACAACATCATCGTAGTGGCTGCAGCGACGACTCATGTCGACCGCATCATCATTGTGTTTGTCGATGGATAATGGAGGTAGAGAGACGGTGAAGGTGAAGGTGAAGGTGGAGAGAATAGAGAAGCTGTTTGGGAAATAATTTTAGGGTTTGGATGAGTAGATAGGGTGTGGGGTGTATATATAAATTAATTTGTAATATAAAATTATTACCTGATTTTTGAAAATCAATATTTAAACACTCGATTTTTTGTAATTCTCACCTTAAATAAAGTGAAAATTATGTGGAATCGGTGACGCTCACGCCCACCGCCATTGTTATCCAAAATGTCACCACCATTGCCATCCAAAGATTGGACAGCCATCGATCGCAAAACTAGATCCGGTTGACAATGATCGTTGCGCTCTGAGCGTGGCGAAGACATACTATTACAGCCCTAAATCGACACCAACGTCCAAGAATCGACGATGACCGCTGAGTTTGAGTGTAGTGACAACGGCGTCACTACAGCAATGGCATCAAGCGACATCGTCGCTCAGCGCGCAACGACGACAACATCATCGTAGTGGCTACAGCGACGACTCATGTCGACTGCATCATCATTGTGTCTGTCGATGGATAATGGAGGTAGAGAGACGTTGAAGGTGAAGGTGAAGGTGAAGGTGAAGGAGAAGGTGGAGAGAATAGAGAAGCTATTTGGGAAATAATTTTAGGGTTTGGATGAGTAGATAGGGTGTGGGGTGTATATGTAAATTAATTTGTAATATAAAATTATTACCTGATTTTTGAAAATCAATATTTAAACACCCGATTTTTTGTAATTTTCACCTTAAAAAAAGTGAAAATTATGTGGAATCGGATTTTTTAAGTTACCATTTCAAAAATTAGATTTGAAAGTTCTTTGTTCAAAAATGAGATGATAATTTAATTTTTAATATTAATAATAATATTAAATTAAATTAAATTAATTTGTAATCTTCACTTTACCTACCCCACAAACCTCAATTCTTTTTGAAAAATATCATTTCCCCATTGTTTCATTTGAACCTACTTTGACAACTCTCAAGGCGCTCACTCCGACAACTCATCACGGCATAGTGGCGGCTTTCCATTGTGCGTGGTAACGCATCGTCATTGCACACAGTGCAGATCCATTCTTCTTCTTCTTCTTCATTTTTGAGTGATACGTGACGGTTCGGTGGTGATTCTGTGGTGCGGTGGTGGTGATGGCGTGTTGGTTTTACGATCACGGTGATGGTGGAGGTGGAGGTGTGCGATGTGGTGGTTGGGTTGGGTGTGGTGGTGATGTGCAGTGGTGGTTGGGTTCGATGGTGCTGTGTTCGATGGTTGGGTGCGGTTGTGTGGTTGGGGTACTGTGTGTGGTGGTCAGGTTAGGTGCGGTGGGGGTTGTGCAATTCTATTGACCAGTGGTTGGTATGGTGCTATGTGAGGTGATGTTGGCTCTGGTGGGTGTGTAGTGTGCAGTGGTGTTGACCGGTTGTCGTGAGTTGATGGGGTGGCTTGGCGATGGTTTTTTATAGCGGTGCTATGTACGGTGCGGTGAGATGGTGATGGTCACAAAATGATGGTGGTAGTCACAAATTATTTGGTTGATTGTGATCAATAAATTGATTAATTTGTGATCGATAAATAATATGTAATCAATTATTTGAGATTGTGACCAATAAATTGAATATTTTGTGACCGGTAAGTAATATGTGAACGAACTTGTGACCAATAAATATTATGTGACCTAAAAATTTAAGTCGTGACTTATAAAATTTGTCACTTGTGATTGATAAATAAATAGCGACTTATAAAGTTTTTGATTTGTAACTGATTAATAGATTGTGACTTATAAAATTTTTGATTTGTTATCGTGAAATAATTCGTGACCTATAAATTTTTTGATTCGTGACCAAAAAATAATTTGTGACCAAATCAAATAGAATTATGACCTTAATATATTTAATTAATAAAATATATTTTTAATTAATTATTTCATAAATAAAATTTAATAATATCTGATTTTTTTGAAGTTTTAAACCTTATTTCTTAATTTTGAAATGACAAATATTTAATCTCTTGTATATGAAATTTTCCCAAAAAATNGGACCTTTTCAAAGTCTCCTAACAATTCTTGAATAAGAGATGAAGTAATTATCAAAGTTAGAAAGGGACACGGAAAGAAAAATTGGAAAAATAAATGAAATCTCATCAGCTGGTAATATTTTAGTCTTCATACTAATTCTTCTCTTGCTTCTCAAACTAGTGGAGATGGATAAAGAGCCTAGAAAACTTGTTTTTCGTTCGACTCCACTGATCTTCCTACTTATCCTTTCTTTGCTTTATTTTGATCTTTTCTGGGCCAATTATATTTCGTTTGATCAGTGTAAACTTCTACATTTATTACTTCTTCTTTTCTTGAATTCAGTTCTTTTTAGACTATTATGCTGTATGACTAACTCAGATTGAATCTTTCGATGTTATATGAAAATGGCAGGGAAGAAAAACTGCTCTAATTCAGAAACTATTTTCAATAGCAGAAAGGTAAAAAATGAAACACTTAAAGAAAAGCAGAACTCCCTGGATTTTCTGTTTTCAAGCCTCTTAGCAGGTATGCGATTACCCTTCCCCACCCCAACCCCACTCCCAATTAGTAACACCATAATGAATAAAATTTTATGCATTTAAACAGGGGAAGATCAAGTGAAGCTCAAAGCCACTGGATTTGCATGTAATAGGGCTGTTTATTCTGTTCATTGTGTTGCCAATAAACCTGTAAGGATTGACACGAGAACGATGACGGTTTACGTTCCCTCTGATCAACCTGTGCAAGAAACTGTTATTAAGCCATATGCTAGGCAAGAAGATCATAATCTTCTCAAAATTGTGACACCAGTCAAGATTTTGCACGGGAACACTACGCCACCAGTTTGTCAGTACAACCACGAAATCCCAGCTGTGATCTTCTCATCTAGTGGCTTTGTGGGAAATGTGTTCCATGAAATCAATGAAATCATCATCCCTTTGTATATTACTACTAAAAATTTTCAATCCCGCGTGCTGTTCGTCCTTGAGGACTACAAGCCATCCTTTCTAATTAAATATAGCAAGGTAATCTCTCGTTTATCGTCTTATGGGGTCATGAATCCGGCTGCAAATCAAAGTGTGCACTGTTTTCCTGGAGGTGTAGTTGGACTAAAGTTTCATGGCCATCTGTCTTTGAATACGAGTGATGTCCCTAAAGGCCATTTGATGCATGACTTGAGACAGTTTCTTCGACAAGCCTATAATCTCAAGTTTAGCCAAGTATCTCAGATCGAAAGGCCAACGTTAATGCTTTTATCTCGTAGAACATCAAGAAGATTTTTGAACGAAGATGAAATGGTTGCAATGATGGAAGAGTTAGGCTTTCGAGTAATTGTTGTTGCAAGAGCAAAAGTAGTATCAAATTTGAACTTATTTGCCGATCTGATTAACTCATGCAATGTATTCGTGGCAGGCTGGCAGCACACTGTGTTGGCCTAACAAATGAGCTTGCCTGATGGTGCAGTCATGGTTCAAGTTGATCTGCTTGGCCTAGAATGGGCAGGGGCAACCTATTATGGCAACCCAGCTCGTGCAATGGGCGTGCATTACTTGCGATATAAGGTTGAGGCCGAGGAGAGTTCACTTTTGAAAGTCTTTGGACGAGACCATACAGTCATTACAGATCCCAGATCCGTCCACGACCCATACGCAAGGAAGCATATCTTAATGGTCAAAATGTAAGAATCAATCTTGCTAGGTTTCGGGAGACATTAGTCGAAGCTCTTAGTCTTGTTGGAGATTCGACTTTATAATTTTACTCGTGAGCGAGGATTCATCTGTTGAGTCGAGCAATCAGGCAAATGTATAAATATTTTGCTCAGAACATATCAGGTAACTGGTAAGTGTAGGTGTAAGGAAAAACAACTCAAGTCCACATTTTCTTCTTCTTGTTGCTATCATAAGTTGTAAATGGCTAATGAAGTTACCAATTTTTTACATCAAGTATTGTCGCAAGCAACATGTAGAATTACAGTGCAATCTTTCTGCAGTTGCAGTTACAGCTGCATGATTTTGATATACTATTAGAGCCCCGAAAACTGAGGGCAGCAATTTTTGCAGCTATTAAAGAGAGGAGGGAGTACGATACTAGCGCCCCAAAAACTAAGGACCGCAAAGTTTGTCCTCGGAGAGCAACTCAGAGCTCAAGAATAGGCCAAGAGGCATAGTCAATAAATAACAGCCAGTACTCCTCTTGTTGGTCCCCAGGGACGGAGGCAACTTGGCATAAGTCGATTTGCATCTAGAAATATTTTGTAATGTCGTCTCATTACCGTCTTTTCAACAAGCTTTTGTTGGGTAACATTAGATTAAACTTGATTTTTTGATACCGATGTTCACATTATAGAACAATTGCCAGTTCATTTTTTTCCCCCAACAACACATTCTATTCCTGCCGGCTGAGCATCTTTTCGCTCATTCTTTAATTAGCGGAACCAGCCAAATGGAAACTACCCCATGGTAGGTGGCTAGTTCTAATCCAATTGGACATGTAATATAGTTTAGAAGAGAATAACTAAAACTTCCCTAATTTCGTGCACAAAACTGGTTTATATTTTACTACCAGACCCAAAATTTCCTTCCAATTTGATATTTCTAGTTTGCTTATGTTTGAAATTAAGCCACAATCTCAACTGGGAGAGCAATGATAAGTAGAATGGAATTAGGTTTTAATTTGTGGAGCCTAATTAGTGCCGTTGTGCAGAGTCGGTGTTAAGTTGTGGAGGCAAATCGTCGTTGAGCAAGAATAATTTAGGAATTTCGTACTTATAATTTCGGTTTTGCCTTGATTTTTTTTAATAGGGAGTCGTCATTTAAATTTTGTATCATCGTCGAAAAGAGAGAGTTAGAAAAAAATAGGGTGTATAATTTTTCTTTTTTCATCATAGTGAATTATGCAACAGCGGATGAGGACGTAATCTCACATTGAGACTAATCTCTATAAATCTTGTGTTCTTTTGTATCTTTACTTTCAAGCCAGGCCCAAGAAACCGAGCACGCAAGTCAATACAATAAAAGCTACACAGAAAAAAAATTAATCAAACAATTAAGAGATCGTTTTCATACATGGTCATGAACAAGAATTGAAAATTTAATTATGCACTCCTGCCCCTGGTATTGAAAAACCATGGTTTTAGTTTATTATTTGTTGACACATTTGATGAGAAAAATAAGATAGACACAAAGGGGACAGTTGAAATCTCATTGCACGAAAATGAACGATATATTCGCCATCAACAAATGCAGTCGAAAATGACTTATTACCTTGTGCACCACTCGATTGTTACATTGTCTATCACAACCACATTTCCACTCGAAAGCTTTGAATAATTGTGTGAGTATTTTTGGTCAATTACATATGAAGTTGATAAGGGAGATACGTGAATATTCAAAACCTTGGTGGAAAATTTTCATTTTTATCTTGTTTTCAGCAGCAGATGAATTGAAGATGAGTCTTGAAATATTTGTTTCTTCTTGTCACTCATTGCTATCTCCAGGACTAAGAATTCATTAGTATATTAACTACAAATATTCACAATCCCAGAAATGCATCACTGTAATGTTCCGTGGAAACATCATGTGAGATTCAATTCGTGTAGCTTGCGAATGATTGTAGTAGCCGCATAGCTCTGTGCTGTTGGGGAAAAAAAGAGATTTGGCTGACTTTGGCATGAGTTTTGAATGGGACCCGCTGGCTATTTTGGAAGATAAATATTGATTTGTGTTCTCCTCTGCGAGTACATCGAAATCATATATTTACTTGTCAAAATTGATGCTCGAGTGAATGAGAAATTGAAGCTCAAAGTGTGCCACTTAAAAGAAGTTTATGTTGGTGGGAAAACTAAAAATGTGTGTCCCATATAAGAAGTGGATGAAAACAAAAACCACTTTATAAAGGATTACACTTTAGAATGGTGTAATCATGTGCAGTATAGAGGCTCTCTCCACGTGCGCGCGCTGAATTTTCAAATGGAGAAACATCTCCATTCACATGATACGGTTGTCACAAAGGTAAAATAAAATGGCACCGGGTTGTGGTGGTTATTTCCAAGTCTCTTGAACTCAGAATCAACCATGCAACATTTTACGAACAAATGCACCAAATAGAAATTTCCAAAAGGCGGTGAAAGCTTTCAGAAAAGAACATAAAATTTAGCATTATGTGCTTCTGAGGAAGTATTACCGTTTTATTTTTCTTAAAACATTCTAAATAATGATTAGAGTTGAACTGTCGAGATAACATTCCACGACGGCCAACAGAGTAGTGGTCGTGGATTCACAAGCTGTTCTGAAAACATTCCACAGTGGCTAACAAAGTCATTTCCTGGAAAAATATTTAAAAAGTTTATATCTATAACAAATATTTGTTTAAACTTCCAAGACAATTATAACTGTTAACCATCTCATCTAAAAGTTTAAGCTGTTCGAGAAAGGTCACGTGTTTATTACAATCTTGTCTCGTGTTAACCATCTCATCTCAATGCTTAAGTTCTTAGATGAGGTGAATAAAAGTAACAATCGTCGTGGAAACTTCTTGTTACACTTGCTTCCTCGATGGTTATGGCTTCAAGTCCAGTTTCTGATCACCACGGAAGCCCAAATTCCATCTGCGTAGTGAACTTGAAATCGTTTAATATTCGTAATGCATTTCACTTTTGTTTATTTTTTTTTGATAAAAGAGTAACAAAATTTGTAACTATATTTTGTATGGCCATACAAAACAACTTTAGGCAATTATGAGTAACATTTAAGAAAGAGAAAAATGAAGAAGGAAACTAATCTTCCACATTTTCTTTATACTAAAACCAGTGTCAACATATACTGCAGCTGCCACTGACTTCAAAATGTCTGCAAGAATTCTTGGTGCCTTCACCAATCCTCCATACATCTCTGCCTCTTTCTCCTGGTTAACTGATGTTACAAATTCCTCTATCTGGAACATGTACAAATAACAATTTCGATAAGACTTTTTAAATTTAATTTGAAATTTTTACTTGGTTTCGCAAGACCCACCTTGTTCACGATGTTCAAATGAGAAAAAAACCAAAAAAATATATAAAAAAATTGTTCGATGCATAGAATTAGACAAAATCACATCCATCTTATGGTTATCTGTTGATTAGACGGCTCATATGTTTGTATATTGGGGCTAGTTGATGGAGCGGAGGGTATGGACCCGTACCATCCTGGACCCTTTAATCCATCAACTAGCCCATCAGGTTAGATGCAGCTAAGTTGGACGGTATGATACGGCATTGAAAAGGTAATTTTGGGTATAACCTTATTCAAAGTTAATGGCTTTATTTGCGTCGTGCAGTTGATGTACACACATTACTAAACCACTTAATTTCTTGTGTGTCAATCTTATTGTTCTTGTTTTCAATTTTATTATTCACTCTTGCACAACACTACCTATGTTTACCTGAAATAACTTAATGCCCCGATTGTACACTCTTTGCCTGTTGCTCAAATGATCATACATTGATACAATGAACATTCCTCTCGACAACCTAGTTAAGATTGTCTACGAAATATAATATTGTTTGCTCTTCATAATTTATGAGATAACAATTAATTTACTAAATCTTTTTATTTTCGAACATTTATAGTTACATTATCAGTTTGATTGATCAATCTTTTCTATCAATGTTTTATTTGAAGTTTTGAATTGGTTTTTCTCTTGTACCATTCTCTTCAAGGTATAGTCTTTGTTACCAATTGGCTACAACATTCTTTGATATTCATTTTCTACAACAGATCACCATGCACAAATAATAATTTTTTCTAGAGTATTTTACGTTAATATATATGATTTTGTCATATTTCTTTTATCAAAAAAATACATCACGCAATCGATTTGCAACTCTTTGCATATAAATCATTTTTGCTAGTATCTTACTCACATTGATAGTTTTAAGGGATCTAAGTAATATAGAGTTATTTTATTCCCAAAAAAAAAAAAAA
>CAIGRF010291604.1:2059-15758 GCA_903798235.1 Fraxinus ornus | reverse complement strand
TTTGGTAGCCAACATTTTCCATGGAATTTCTTTTCCAATTTTTTGACTCACGCGCCTCCTTTTCCCACTTTTCAATGAAATTGTTTTCTTCTTGTTTTGGTGATTTTTGGTATTCCACCCTTTTCATTTTGCAATTGGAAAAAATTCTAGACACAATAGTAAAAAAAATTATCACTTTATTGACAATTTTCATGCAAAACAAGTTTTTTCCAAAATATATATTGAGGGCCGCCTGAGCCCTCAATTATGTAAAAGATTTGGTAAAATTTTATGTACAATAAGTATATATATATATATATTAACACCAATCGAAAGAAACACTTTACCAAAATGTTAACCAAATGGGCTCCAATACAAATCCTTAAATCTTAAAAACAATTCAAAAATCACGTCAAACAAACCCGCAATCAATCATCCACAAAAAATATCAAATTTTCTGGGAAAGAGGCTACTTACACAAATGACATACCATAACCCGGTGCAAGAATGAAGAACATATTCCTCCAATTCCCCAAATCTAATTATTTTTAATTTTTTCTATTATTATATTTTTCTATTTAAATCACATTCATAAAATAAAGACAATTACATTAAAAATTAGATAAATAGTTAAACGAAACCATAAACGCTTTTTTTATCCAGCCCAACTCCATTGATCAAAGATGGTTAAATCCCAACAATGTAGTAGCCTGCTCCTAACTTTGTTCATTCACATCCTAAGCAACCTATATTTCATCCAATCTATTTTTCATCATCCTCATTTAACTTGATCTGTAAGAACCCATAGATAATCCAAAAGAAATTTCAAAAAGTCAAATATTTCATCTTTTCACTACGCAAGAAGTAACTTAGTTTAAAGGCGCACAAAACTTTTGATAATGGAATCTGCCAAACATCTCTCCTTGGGTCAATATACAACTCTAGGAGGATGAAAATGACCACCACTTGTTCAGAAATGACTTGTTTCGAGGTTTTACATCAGACGTGTCCTAGAGCACACTCTATAAACACAGTCACGCAGGGAATGCAACAATGTAAACTATACTGATGATGATGAATTTCGACTCAGCTCACAAGCAAGTGATCAAATCCTCCCCCTGCTTGCATACCAGCAACCCGAGGCATTTGCACATTGTGAAGCAACTGCTGCAGCCACCTTCTCGTGGTTGGATCTTCCTGAAAATATATAGTTAAAATTCACCAAATCAAACAGTAAATATCATCACTTTTTCCCCCGCTTGAGAGAGGAAAATTCTGACAGTAGGCAATCTCGGCGAAAAGTACTTACACGAAGGCAACTGCTAAATGTTGCATCCCTAAGAATATCTGGTAGACAACTTCTCAGCGCATCACAAGCTCTGCATAAAACAAGGTAATCGATTTCAGCAAATAAACGTTTTTTTTTTAAAAATGAACAAAATGAAAGGAGGTGAATCAAGAAAATAATTCCCACCTCGCATTATCAGATAATCGAAGGTAGCACCTGATAATGTGTTTTAACAGCCTAACTGAAGGCTGCTCAGCAAGAGCAGCAACCATATTTCCCAGTACTCGACCTACAGCAAAGAACCGCTCTGCTGTGGTACATATGTAATCTAAGCCAACATCATCAAGCAAAATCTTTTGCACAATAAATGTCGCAACCTGACAACAGAAGCCTTCTGTCATAGTTGTATAAAATCCAGCAACCAATAGCTAAGGAATGCTTGATCTCAAATTATAAAACTCATAAATAGTCTAGTTCAACTATGTGATCCCGATCCCAGGGTACCAATTTAAAGAGACATAAATGGGAAGCAGGATTCTACTAACTTTTAGCTTGAGTGACCGTAAAAATAATGGCAGAGAGAGAACACTGCAGCACAAGGAAAATAAGGTTACATGCGAAAAATATGTATATAGCAAGTGGGCTTGTGAACCACTCTGAAGCTCTTGTATGCGACTCCAGATTAACATTTGTATACGCCACCACCTAGTTAAAAACATATACAAAAAAATGGGAATGCAGAATAATTTCAGATAATCAAATTTCACATCAAACCCAAAAGTAGGACAAGGTACAGTGGATGTAAAACCACACCTTCACGGTTTTCCTCCTTCCTGGAAATTCCAACTCTAATGATGTCAGAGATTTAGTTGCCTTACTAGAAAATTATTCATCTAACTCATTTCATTAATAACATCCAGTAAGGAGGATCATAATTTACCAGCTGCTTGTGGTGCTTAAACAGACAGGTGTATGAGACGGCATAGGAGTAAAAACTCAAATCCAGCTTAAATCTTACTTAGGTGTTTAAATCACATGTATACAAACAGAAATAACCTTTAGTGGCTATCTAAAACCATCTATATCAGTTGGATGCTATGATGCTCGGACTCGGATACGAGTATTAGGTACGGGCACGCATCTAAGTATCAGATTTTTTATTTTCTAAAATGTAAGATATGGAGATAAGGTGAAAAAAAATCCAAATTTTGGACACGGGTACGTTTTTCAAACTTCAATTTTTTTACTAATCCAAGATGTCATTTTGAATAGACCAAAATCAATTATTCACATAGAAGAAAATGAATATTGAATAGAGGGTTAAAACGAATAAAATAGAGTTTTTGGGTTTAGTTTTCAATCATGAGAATTACTAAATGTTATATAAAATAGAAAATGAATTACTTAATTGCTATTTGGACTTAGTGGCACTATATGGAACCCATTTTCATTTTCTACAAACAAAACCATCGATACAGAGAGAGAAAGAAAGAAAGAAAAAGAAAAAAATGGAAAGAAAAAAGAAAGAAGAAGAAAAAGAAGGAAAAACCTAGCGCCGCCACCTTTCTCCACCCTCTCGGCGACGACGCTAGGTTTATAGAGAGCAGAAATAAGAAAGAAGAAAAGGAAAAGAAAAGAAATAGAAAGATGAAAAAGGAAGAAGAAGCAAAAACGATGAAATGTCTGGTTGAAACTTGGAGGATCCAACACATCCCATACCCATACCCGTGTCGGACTACTTCGAAGAGTCCGAGCATCAGAGGTTGGATGGCTAGTTAGATGGCAAATTATCAAAGACCGAGTAATTATTGGTATATTCCTAGAGAAACCAAGTAGAAAGAACAGAGATGAATCAGAAAGAAATGTTTACAAGGCACTCAACTGTTTTTGACAATTCACTACCCATCTCCATGGTGCGCAGGCACAGCGGAATAATTTCAGTAGAAAGAAGGAAACTGATAACTTCAGTGTCATCTACCTGGAGAGCAAAGAAAAGCAAATGACAGAAATTGTTATTTCTCATCAGAATAGAAAATAAACAGCAGTGCTGGAAAAGAATATATCACGGTAATTGTTATTGAAGTCAGCATAATATCATATTCATTGCAATATTTCAACGCATCCAAATTTGGCATATCAAAGAGACTCTTTCATAAGAGAGATGTAATCACACTAAAACATGTTAGGAGGAGGGATAGACCAAAACTAACATGGTCCACTCCCTAAGCATCAAATTGTTTTGAATATTCCATAAATAAGCAATCTAAACAAAGTTATTCATGTAGCCAACTCCAACTTTATTGATTGTAAGGCTTAGTTTGTTTGTTATCTTAACTTATCCACCGCTCCAAATAGTAAGTCCATGACATAAAATAAATTCAACAGCAGCTGTGACTGTAGAGCGGAGATCTTATAATAATAGAAGATCTGTCAAGAATACATGGGCAACACACAGAGAATGGGAACGAGAGTGAGAAAAAAGGGAAGGGAGTGAATATGCATGCAAAAAGAAGAGCAGAATGTGAAGAGGCAACCTCTTTTGTCAAGCCAATTTGCAAGTGTATTCCATTTGTACAGGCATCTCTAGTTTGCAAATTACCTCGTTCATAAAATGGCAATAATCGAAAATACCATTTTCTGTGAAGAGAACACATGCACCTCAAGAACATAACATTAAAAAAAATCTTTAAAAATAGAAAATACCTTCACCAGAGCACCAATGACACCTAAACTTGTGAGTCTCAAGTACTCAAAGGGCCTTGATTTGCTGGTTGTGTTGAGAAAAGGGTATAGATACAATGGTATGTGGGCTACATCAGAGAAGAGGTCAGCCAGAAAACTAAGTTAGCATTTAAACGATGGTTGTAGATAGGCATAACCCAAATGAGAAAATAAACATTGAAGGCTTAACATAACAGAAAAAATATTAGTCACAGTTAGCTGTACAATTAATGGAAAAATCCAATATATCCTACACTCACACAAATATAACTATGTGCGAGCTTTAAAAATACTGCTTTAAAGTTCCATTCTATAAGCATGAAAGATATGAATATCAAACAACAAAATCATACCATTAAGAAACGACATTCTTGTGTCTGGGTGAGAGGCCACACACTGCAATATATATATAAAACCATGTCAATTCAAAGGAGGCAAGTAATTTTACATCATGGTTTATCGTATTTCATTCTCTCTGGGGAAGTTTTTTTTTCACCTATAAATTATCAAATTTTCTGGGGGTTTTAGGGTTTCGAGTAGAGTAAGCACCACAATTAGTACATGCACAAATTGAAAAGAAACACAATCATGCAGTTAGCCATTACTGCCGCAATCACGTCAAAATCTTATCAAATATTGTACTCATTCCATTTTAATAATAATTGATAATTATAGATTTTTCTACATCTGAATAGAGAGAACTGCATATTTATGCACTGACAAAAGAGAAACTAAACTGGACATAGAACTGTAGCCATCATTTATTAAGTTCCCTCCAAAAATGGTCTGCAATCATGTCCTCTTCCCAACTTTCATGAATTCATTTTTGAAAACGATGTCCTTCATTCTTTTAACACAACGAAAATGCGATTCCCATGTTGGCCCATTGTTTACTTTTATATCAATTTCCACTTCTAGAAACATTGCTTACCTTCCAGTCGACATGTGAAGTTCTAACTAGTGAGAGATCATTTTCATTTTCCCTGAAGCAAATTAAAAAATGTCAAATCTAAAGGAGCTTTACAGTCAATTATTGAATCAATTTCCCTTACAGTTGTGAAGTTCATATCTCAACCTAGAAAAGCTCCCTATTATTTCTAATCCATCCCAGCAGTATATTTTAAAGGCACTTCAACAAGAATTTACTCTTGATAGCTCCCTATGATGCACGGACAGTCCTACAAGGGCAGCAAGTCCGTGTACGTGTCCGTGTACAGCATGTGTCCCGTCGGACCCATCACTCCTTGAACAACACTCAAGGACATGTATCCAACAAGCCACGCATCATTTCTTTTTTATATTATCGACACTTGAGGGATACTTTAAAGACACCTCATACAACTAATATTCTATGCGCCATGTACAATTTCACAATTATGAAAATAAATACAAATATAAAATATGAATTTAAAATTCTGACATGTTCATGTCCTACTTATTTAAAAAATCACGTTTCAACAAGTAGGTGTAGTGTACGTGTCCGTGTCCATATCCGTGTCTGTGCAACTTAGATAGCTCCTATATCCCACATGTGGACCATATCCATCCTCTTTACGCATGACTAGAGACAGAGCAACAAATCCATACCCATCCTTTTCTACACATAACTAGAGACCGAGGAACAAAGGGGTAAAACTACATATGGGAACCTGATTTGAGCAGAAAAAAGAATTTGGAAACCCTATTCTTGAACTCGAAGCATCCGCCCAAAAAAAGGGCAATGAACAAAAATTTATCTTTAAAAAGAAGGCAATTATGAACAAAATCTATCTTCAAGGAAATGGCAATGGATTCTATGGACACGCATTATAAAACTTCTCGAAGCATTGTCCAAAGCCACAATCACCTTTCACCTACTTTATTCTAACAATTCTTGATTATTCAACTTCGAGTTAGCACTCCGGGGGCTATTGCTACTATCTTTAGGGAATGTTGACATATACTCAAAATGGCTCGACAATTATAAAACAAGAACATCATTTGTATTATTTTCATTTCTAAGGACTGCTTTGTTGCACGTGAGATTACATTGCCTCTTAAAAGTTAAAAAGCATAAAAACCAAACTTAGCCATTGCAAAAGCACTAGGTCTGCGGGTCGGTAGTTCAACCTTTCAAATCAAAAATTAAAACAATATTTTTATTAGAACTTGGAATTGATATAAACATACATTTACAAGTTAATGAGTTGTCAAGCTTAAAACTTCAATTATCCCCAGTGTAGCTAAAAATCAAAATTTTTTGTTAGATTTTGATAAAATTTGATAAAATGGGTGGTCGAAAAATATCTGATGAAATGTGTGGTTAAAATTAATTCTAGACTTCAACTTAAACTTTTATCAAAATTTTAAGATAGTCCAAATAGGGGCTTAGCAATTGAACTATTATAAATTCTCAAATGCACGTGTTTAATATTTTGTTAATTGCTTTTTTCTTAAAACAGATAAAATATTTAAATACTTTATAATAAATGACATATTTATTATTTTTATGAGATTTATAATCAACTAAAAAAGGCAACCTGGTGGTACCAAGTTCCACCAACAACCTTTATATCCTGAGTTCAAAACATGACCTCTTTTGATAAATTATAAAAATGACTGGCCAATTTGAGAAGAACCCGATGTTCTTGCTGGTTACAACATGTCAAGTTCCATAAAAATCAACCATTTCTTATAGATCTCAAGTGGCTCAATAGTCATCCTAACCAGACGAGATCATGATCCGATCCACCAGTTTCGTGGTCAAATCGGCTGACCTAGTCCAGGTATTACAACTACGGTCCCTTCTTTCCTTATGAGTAATTGAGTTATTTTCGTCAACCTTCAATCTTTCATAATGAGATCTTCTTTCTTTTTTTTACTTTGCTATCACATGTCATTTTCCTTACAAATAAGCCATTCATATTCCCCTCCTTAAAAGTAGCTCTCACTAAAGCAGTTGCACCTGGTGTATGATAGCTATGTGTACCCCCGCTCTGATCCAACAAGACTTCTTGTCTCTCGGTCTTTAATCTTTCCAAATATGTTCTTCCTTCTTTCCTTGCTTTGCTACCATGTGTGGCGTTTTCCCTCCAAACACGCCACTCATAATCCCTTAAAGTAGATCTCATTAAAGCAATTGTAGCTTATACTAGCTAGGAAAACTCTTTATAATATAATCCAACAACCGTCATCTTTTGTATTCCACCATAGCTTTAAACCCCACTTATTGATCTTCTTTTATAGTCCAAACGGGGATCTGGTCTTGTTACTTTATGTTTCGGAGTCATTTGATCCCTCGATCAAGTCCTAATTAGATATATCTTAAAGACGAGAAATCGCTTGGATTCGATGCTAAACCCTTCACCGCAGTTACGGAGTTCTTCTACTCTTAATCTCAAAAAGTTATTGATCTTCTTTTCGTAAAGAAAATCGACTTCGTTTCTTAAATAATCCACATCACTTCTGATTCTATTGTAACACAAGACAGGGTTAATTATGAGAGACTAAGACACCTAGATAAACATTTCGTTTACCAAATAAGATGTCGAGAATGTCAACCATTTTCCCTGGTACAACCAGAGAGATTGGCCATAGCATTGCTCGTGATGTGTGCAGAAGAGATCGAATCAAAGGACTCGAAGCAACAAACATGTATAAAATGCTAAAGAGATGATAAATAGATGCAAGCCAAATCAAAGACCTCTAGGACAAAGAGCAATACTTGCATATTGTACATCTCGAGCCCCTTTTGACTAGGCATAAAATTTGGAATTTTGATCCCATGGGAATCATGAGACTTACCAACTAGAACAAGATCAGCAATTTTCTTAGAGACGCCTTCTATATCATAGACGAAGATCAAAGAAAACTCGAACTAGCACCACTGAAATTTTCACTAAAGGTTACAATGTTGGGTGTATCGTTTAGAAGCAACCACTCTCCCAAATTTAGATAGTCTGGAGTACATAAACCAAAAATACTACGAAGTCAGGCCTGTTAAGGAAATGTTAGAAACTCATTAGATAAAGAACACTTGAGTCCATAGGCTACGATATAACAAACTTTAGATCTATGAAGGAGAAAGGAGAGAAAAATTTATACATCATGTGATTTGCTTTACTTTATGACCTGTGTTAAATTTTCAGAAGATACATTGAATTTTAGCACCTATAGTTTTCATAATCAACACATCCCAATAAGTAGCCTCCTTTTTGCACACATCATGTAAGTGCATGTGCATATACATATACATATCAAATCCGTTTCTATGCTTTATACTTAGAATTTGTCTTGCCTATCTAGAATTTGTTAGCGAAATAGTGCATATGCATCAATAAAGTTGCCTCACTAGGAATATTCATAAAAAATTATAGAACTCCTTTGACCCTAGAACTCTGAACTAGATGCAAGCATCAAGACCTAAGGAGCTACACCTAGAGTTGTCATCACCCACTACACCTCCCAAGAAAAAAAAAAAAAAAAATAATTGAACTCCACTCACCCCCCAATAAAAAAAAAAAAAAAAAAAACTGATTATTTATTTTGCTCATCGTAGAATTGCAGGCCAGATTGCCTTAGTTGGATAACGGTCCTGAGCAAAGCCAAGATTAAGTCGTTGTTTGAGCCCCATTTTGAGAGAAAAAAATGCATTTTTTAATAGTGATTTTTGGAAAATGTGTAATTAAAAATTAAGACAAAGTTTACGATTTATGTGTAATATTATTTTATTGGAGAACGTGTAGTTGAAAAAATGAATTTTCAAAAAAAATGGGGCTCAAACAACCCTTAAGCATCTTCTGCACTCATATGAGCTAATCATAAAATCTTATTTTGTGCATCTAATTCCATTCCCACCCCTTCGCCATATAGATGATGTCGGATAACTACTTGAGGCTTCTGACATGTGGCAGCACATATTTATAGGTTTATGTATAATTTCAAAACAAATAAGGCATGCAACAAGCGCTGATTGTTCGATTCACAAGCTTGCTACAGCTCCCTCCAAAAAACAACAACTGAAATTCGTTCAATGGCGAGAACGAAAAGAAAAAGGATTGGTGCAATTATGAGAATAGCTGGAAATTTTTTTATTTAAATAGATGGATAACACCCATGAAATATCTGATATAAAAGTTATAGGGTTTCATAAATCTAGTGTCACCAGACACAAGTTCTTACCCAGTCCCAACATAATGCAATCATGATGATGCATCCATCACCTATTTTTTTCTTCCAACAAACAATTCAATAACCTAACTCAAACTCCATTTTTAATCAGTGGAGGCCTATGAAACAAATCCCAAGTAAAGATAAAAGAAACTACACCAAATCAATCACACGCTGCCTTCTTATGAGGGGCCAAAAAATATAATCTGCAGCATAATCAGCTGCATAACTTATAAATCAGACCTGAAGTAGTGCAAGTGCATTGCAAACTCTGTTTGATTGTGCTGGAGTTAAGTTTGGCGGTGATAAAACAGGGTAGATGGAAACTATTTCCTGCAGGAGAGAGAAAGAAAACATAAATCGCTGAGAGAAATCATACCATAATGTACAAATTAATGCTCATAAGAAAAAAAAAAAAAAAAAGAACTTGCAAATTTAGAAGGAAAGTACTCCCTAACAGTTAAGTAGTGCACACTAGCAAATGGAATGTGACACAACCAAAAAAAATTTATATTCTACATTAGTATTGGAACAAATAGAAGCAGAAAAGGAAAACATAGACATGAAAGTATAGTAGTACATTCCTTTATCAAAATTCCACCATAAGATACAACTGTAAACATAAATGCCGAGTATCAGTTAGCATTTGTATTCCCAATCAACTACCAGGAACACATTCACTAGCACAATATGTCCATTTGGATCTCAACCTATAGTAGTACATTCCTTTCTCAAAATTCCAAGATTAGATACAACTGTAAACATAAATACCGATTGTCAGTTTGCATTTGCATTCCCTATCAACTTCCAGGAACACATTCACTGGCACAATATGTCCATTTCAATCTCAATTAGTTGGTAGAACTCAGAAGCAATATCATAGCTCAAAAAGTAGAAGACGATACAAAATGACTCCTACCAATGTTATTATGAACTTCATTCTTTTTCTAATGACAAAAATACAAGTCATCTCAAGCTTTATTTAGAATATAGAGTGATATGTATTTAAGAGAAGTAAAGATGGCATGATCAAACATCAAAGTAATCCACAGACTAACTTCAACGTGACACCATCATTACCAATTAACGAAATAATTATAAAAATCAGAATAGTGGAGATAAATTTGGGAAATATCTTGACACTTACCTGCAAAAGAGCAGCAATTGTACCAAAGGAATTCCACAGTAAAGGAGCTAAATCTTGAAACAGTTCCCTCTTCTATTAAATGAAAAAGAACAGTGTATGAGGCATAAATGAAATAATTTACAAAAAATGCGGTCCAGGAAAAAAGAGCCAGAATATGGAATAAATATATATTCTCTAATCAAGACCAAAATACAGAGAAAACAAAATCCAGAAGCACACTCACAATTACAAACAGTAATTCAAATATTCAATCATAAATACTTCTTTCTCTACATTTGTCAACTAATTCTAAACAAGTAAATTTTAATTACTTAAACAAGTAATAATAAAAGGTGTAAAATATTATCTAAAACTTCATTTAAACAATAACCAAATCTTTATTACTTAAGCAACAACTTTATAATTTTTTCTTATACTGTAGAAGTTCTAAATTTCTAAATAAATAGCTGTTATTGTAAGTATTTTAAGTTGATAATTCGTGTTGTTTTACTTGATAATTATTATCTCATAATTTTATTAATTAAAAATAAGTAAACGCTTTATTGGTTAAACAAAATTTCTACAAACATATCCGTTATTATAATGTTTTAATTTTTTTTGCCAGGAGTAATAGTTAATTAAATAATAAACAACAATTAAATCAATAATTCTAAAGCTTTTTCTGAACATAGCGAATTTCATCAATTACAGAAAAATAAACTTAAACACAATTATAAAATAAGATTATAATACTTCTAATCTGAGTAATAAACCTTACAATAAATATTTCCTAGCGTATCTACAATATATTAAATACTGGGTAGTTAACAATTAATTTTCCAAACAGCTAATCCTGAAATATTATCACTATTTGGATTAATATTTCAAAACCTTAATCAATTTGACTTCAAACCTTATACTAAATTATACCGATTATGTATAGAATAAATTATATATTGGTCAGTTATAATTATTTTTTAAAGTAGCAAACTGTGAAATATTAGTAATACTTTGATATAATATCTGACAATTTTGAATTAAATTCTAAGAAAAATTATGAAGTACATCGTGATAATTAAAATGCAGAAAAATTGCTTAGGATTTTATTATTATTTACAATTTAAAATTATTTATATTTAGGGAACTGTGGTGTGTTACAAAAAGTTAGATAAGAGTTGATACAGCAGGTGGGTCCCATAAAGTTGTGGATTCAATAAAATCTGTAATGAAAAATGAAGTTTGACCATCTTTTTAACAAACAAAAGCTTTACCACATACTACCATTATTTATATTCAGAATTTAATATTTAAATCTCAAACAATTTATTAGTACAAAATCATTACTATTATCGCCATCAATATATATGGATAGATTTTCAAAAATTGAATATTTGACCTATTTTTTTTTAACATTCTATACTTTGTTAGGTTTAAGATATATCTAGAAGTTTTTGAACTTGTACAAAAATAAAATAAATACATTGAAAATAAAAAAGTCAAATGCAAACTGATTAAAGTAATTGCTGGTCCACACATCCTCAAAACCTCCAAACCCTACCGGAACACCACACACTGACGCCCACAATGCTTTTACTGTTTTACATGATTTTTGTGTAGCTTAGTTTCACCGTTATCACATCTCCATCATGATTGCCTGCACCTGCTGCTGCTGTTCAACGCGGATTATACAGCCCAAAGGCCAATTTGTAGAGGCTTTATTTTTTATTTTTTTCTATATTTCAATTATTTTAATCGACTCCGATAGTCCGATATAGCTGATCTTTCCATAAAATTGAGTAAAGTAACAAATGAAATCACGTTAATTCGTAATCTGCCAAACAGAATTTATAACAAATGTATATCAAGAATAACCCTATAGGCCTAATTGAAAACCAAAAATAAAAAAGATATTACCGATAAACGGAATAAATTAAAACATGACAAAATAATGCATAAATGTTAGAATTACGAATAAATAGAAAAGAAAAACCTTGGAGAGTTCGAGAAGGGCGTTTTCACGGAGATCAGGATTGCAGAGATCAAGGACGAGTTGCTCAGCCGATTGCATTTTGCGGTCCTTATTACCGGCCGCGGCTTGAGGTCCTCCAAGGGCCGATGAAGCGCTGGATCCAGCCTCGAAGGGAGCTGCCTTCATGTTCAGGGACTGAGGTAGGTTAGCCATTTTTGCGAGGTTTTGTGTTTGATTTCTCTTTCGAGGCTTTATTATCAATGAAACGGTGACAAGAAGGGAATGCTGATGAATTGGGGGTGGTATTGAGGCCACACGTGCTACTCATACGCGTATTTATACGACACCTGTACACGTACATATTCTATGGCTTTAGGGGATGGTGACGGTGCTCTTAATCGGGACTTTGGGACCCACTACATAGAGAACTCTATGGGCTCACCCAAAATGGACATGATCCTAAAGAAAGGCCCACTCGACGTGAAACTGACGTAAACAGCATTTACCGAACCAAAAATCTCGAATATAACACTATGTAAACTTTCTTAGCACTTTCCATTTCACGTCCGTAAGATACTTCGAATGTACTTATAAGCACAGTTCTAAAACAAAAATGCTATTCATCCTCACTGGGATTACTATCCCAGTCTAGATGGCTCTAAATGATAGGTTAAATGAAAAGTGTAACGTCACCTAAATTGTGATTGTAACCCCAATGAGAATGAATAACATTACTCATTCTAAAAGTCTCATCTAAACGTCACTTAAGCTTTGTCTAGGATCGTATATGATTCGCCCACAAGCGAAACTTGGACTTGCAACTTAATTAAATTTTACTCAGTTTTACGCTTAGACTTTACGTAAATCTACTTAGGCTCGTAAAAGCTTGAAATTGAACATTCTCACCTAACAATGCTTTTAGAACATTGTTTATAAATATGAGAGCCCGCTACTTTTTTTGGCTCAAAATAAATAAATTATGGAGTCTCATGCAGTATCGATTTTTACTTTATTTACTTATAAACACAACTTTTAAGAAAGAGCAATCAAGCATTAAGCATTAGCTGGAAGTAGAAAAAATTTCGCTCCTCATGCCTCCTATGTACTAATGTAGGTTAGAGATGGCAACATGACGGGGCAAGGGCGAGGGCGCAGGCCTGTCCCGTTTATTTTTTTTATTATATTTTTTTTCAGTTAACTAATTTTTTTTTTTTTTTTGTAATTTATAATTAATTATTTTTTATTCTTCACGAGGTGCCCCACCCCGCCAACCCCTCGGGACTAGTTTTTTTGCTATCTCTATTGTAGGCTCCACTTTGTTTTCTTCATGGACCCCAAATGAATGTGTGTTTAAAAAGGGAACAATACATAAATCCTACATATTAAAATTACATTTCAAAACTAACAAACTTGTTAAATTATTTCAAAATTCAGGTGTTAATTACAATTAAATATATATTTTATATAA
>CAIGRF010291509.1:18392-30922 GCA_903798235.1 Fraxinus ornus | reverse complement strand
GAAACATTATTTTTCTTTACACTATTCAATTTTAAACCATTGTTTTGTATTATCTTTTGTTCATGGTTTCTTGAAAATTATAAATGGCTATCAAACACCAATACTTGGGAAAAAAAAAATTCCATGGAAAACAAAGCCTATCAAACAATTAAAGATAGAAAAAATCATAATTTTCCATGAAAAACAAAGGCAACCAAACACCAAAAGATGGAAAATCTCAATATTTTTTAGGTGGAAAATTATACCAATTAAACGCAACTAATTGACATTTCTTGGAAAAACAAGTTCTAGCAATTATTTTTCCTAGAATTCGTTTTCTTTCCATCCAATTTTCCAAGGAGCAATCAAACAAGCCCTTATTGTTAACAATAAGAAACATATGTACAAAATGTGATACTATTTATCTTAATTCAATTGAACAATGTTCAAACATATACCAATTTCATGCTAAGAGTTGTATGTCGATATATCATATATGCTATAGATACGCACATGCATTCATACACGAAAACCTTCTAAAAATGAAACGCTGTAAAAAGAAGTACTTAAATTTTAAAGTTTAAAGATAATTAAGAATTGCTTATAATTTCTGTCTTGTTCTCTTCCCTATCTTCTATTTCCTACGAAAATCTAGAGCCCCTCAGTTGGGAATTTATTTAACATGTACAGCGAGATTTAAACAAAGTTTCAATTCCCACTAAGGATCTTCTTTATATTTAGAAAAAAAAAATGTTATAGGAATTATAATTTTGTTGAATTCTACAAACTCTTTTGGGCGGAAGAAAGAAGAGAACATGGAGAAGAAAAGCCCCAAATTACCTTCATTATTTGTTGGTTTTTATCATTTGAGTGGTATATAATTTGAACGCTTTCGCAACGGCTTAAAAAACGTAAACGTTGTTGAAGACGCTTTTCGCAATGTTTACAAAATTTTTCGTAACGTTTAAAAAATGTTACGAAACGCTTTTCGCAGCATTTTTTACGATTTTTAAACGTAGCGAAAAGTTTTGCCTTCGACAACGTTTAAAAAACGTTGCGAAAAATAATAAATTTCGCAACAATAAAAAAAGTTCCAAAAAGGCAGTATTAACAACATTCACTTAAAAAATGTTATCAAATCTCAATTTTGTTAAGTAATGACAACATTCACATACTAAAATATTTTTATAGACCTCTTTAATAACATTTAACTATTGAATGTTGTATTTTATGTGTTGCAAATGACCATTTTTGGCATAGTGGGCCTGGGATGAACAAGAAATTAATGGAGATGACCAAAGTACACGAAACTCGAAGAAGCTCCAAGTTTTGTTTGTTTTCTACTGATACTACACGGAACATGTTTTATGAGTCTTTTTAGAGTTATTTTAGACTGACTACATATTTTTTGTCATTATTCTCTTTGATAGGAAACAAAGTATAGAGAGAAGTACATATAGAAATTCTAGATCAAAAGGTTAAAAAAATAATAAAATCAAGATTTTGGGATTGAAAAAGAAGTTTCTTGTTGCAAGATTCGATTCTTTTCCTAGTCAAAATTTTAAAACTCAGTGATGAACTCTTTTCTTTTTTGTTTTTATTTCATTAGTATATCCAACCAAATCATTAGTTAGGGCAAAAGTGTAATCTATATGTGACCCTTTTTTTATTAAAGCGTGAAGTTACGTTTCTTTAGTCATTGGAGTCGTTAAAAGAATTATTAGAAATTGAATTCATTTAATTAACGCTTATTCAAATTCACATAGAGAGATAGTGACTGACTACAATATACAACGATTGATCCCGACATTAATGGTTGTGATATGCTTATAGGAGATGTCTTCTTTACGTAACAATTTAATATGATGATATATAAATTATTTGTCGAACTTAATGAGGGTAACTTGCCAGCGAGATTATTTCGTCTACCAATTATTGATGAGAAAATGAATTCTGCTTGTGAAAACTGTGGAGTGATGCATTATACTAAGAATTGTTTGTTGTTGTTCACTCCAAATGAAGTGAAGCAATCTTTCCAGGATGATCCATATGTAGAATATATATGATGACGGCGACATGGTTGTGGGAGATATCTTTGCTATGCAAAAATATAAAAGAATTGAAGCCCAAATAGTTCTAGATAAGCCAAATAACATGCTTATGAAGTATCTCTTCACCAATCAATACCTAAAGAATAAGAGCATGTAGATATCGAGGAATTAATCATGATGGAGTCAAACGAAACATTGGGATTTAATGAAAATGCAATTATCATGCAATCCTTCAACGTCATTTATTTCGTGGTTAAAGTCGATGAGGAGATCGAGATATTCTTAGTTGAGTTCGAAAAAGATAATTTAGGCAAGTCATATCATACTTAAGAAACTAAAATAAGATTTTGGATGATGTGTTAAGTGTTGCAAACTACGTAAAACCTCAAAAACTCTATTCAAAGTGTCATGATCAATCAATGGCCAAAGTCGAGCTTGAAACTATTAATCAAGAACTAATCAGAGGAAACTTATTTTTCTATCCCTTAACTTTTTTTTTTTTTTTTTTTGTTAATGCAATAGAAACTTGGTGTGTATTACACATACAAAAAAAGGTGTTTGTACACTCTGGATTACAGATGAATATGTGGCAATAGTTGGATTAATTGTGTTTTTGTGGAAGATGATGTGAGATCTTGTCTTGTCAAATGTAAATTTGGTAAAGGAAATAGTAAACGATGGTTTACATATAGCAAAACTCATTACACGTAAGCATATTTCCATGTTTTTTTTGAAAAAAAAATTATTCGGAGTTTTCTCACGATTTTGACCTCCCAGTTTGTTGTGGTCAACCACTATCAAACCCAATTTTAAAAATAAAAAAAAATTAAAACATATAACTATAAAAGCATTTTTATTTAATTTTAATAAATTTCAACTTAAAATTTTTTCATCTCATTCACATATTGACATCCAAATTCACACAATCGAATCTTAATTTATCGTCAATATATTCAATATTTTAAAATCGTGAAAAGTTAAAGTTTCACTCAAAAATATAATTGCTTATAATCATGACGAACTCTTCTATTTATTTATTTTTTTATTCAATGGAGATAGATTGAATTAGTAGTAGTTGATTTGTTTGGATTATGATTTGATGGAAATTTTAATATTATTGCTTATTAATTGTTATTAATGCTGTTTATAGTTTTTATTGTAGGAAAATTAGAACAAAGAAAAAGAGATCCCTTTGAAGAAAGAGAAAAGAAACTCAAAACCAAATAAAGAGTCTATTAGCTTCAATGCCAACCCACCGTTCAATACTTATTGGGCGAGTCTAAAATTTCTCTATTTTATCTAATTTTTATGTTCTTGTACTTTATAATTCTACATTGAGGACAATATTGGAATTAAATTTGGGTAATTCTAGGTTTTCTTGTAATTTAATCTGTTTGAATGATTTGTGTGTGTATTTTTAATCTAGGCTTAAACAAATTATTTTATATGATTGTGCGAACTTAACTTGATTCCAATAATAATATTAATCTTTTTAAGGTTAAATTTTGAATCGATTTTTGTTAATATTTAAAATTTCAATTATTACATGAATTCCATTACTTTATACTCGACTTTTACAAATATTGAGCATGAGTTCATTTTGTAAGTGTTAGTGCAACATATATACTCTTTGTTTTCGTCATATAATAAAAGGTGGAAAATTTTCAAAGATAATAAATAGCCTTACCCTTAAGCTATTGGCACAAGCACATTGGGAAAGCCATGTTGAAAGTATTAGAGCGATAAGATTCCAACTTTTACAGATAAAAAATGATCTACTTAAATTAGCAAATGATGATGATCCTAAGACACAAAGTGAGTAAAGAGTGTTAACATATGAAATTGAGAAGTTTGAATTCTTAATTGGGATGGTTATTTGGTATAGAGTGTTGAATAATGTTTACAAAGTATGCAAACATTTGCCGACAGAAGACATACATATTGCTATTGCTATAGACCATTTAAAATTTCTAATTTCATTTTTCAAAAGCTATAAAGAAACTGGGTTTGAATCAGTCATGGTTAATGATAAAGAGATTGTAAGTGAATTATAAATTAATTTGATGTTTCATGAAAAATGAGTTATCTTTAGAAAGAGGTCGTTTGAAGAGATTTCTTGTGAAGAGATGACACAAACAATTGAAAATTTTTCCAAGGTCAATTATTTCATATACATTGTAGATCAAGCTTCATTATCACTTCAAAATAGATTTGAAAAATTTAAAAAATATGATAACATTTTTAGATTTTTATTTGATTTGATTTGGAAAAGTTTAAATCTATTGATGATGATAGTTTGAAGTATTCTTGCATTAACCTTGAAAATTACATGAAGCGTATATGGTTTTTGACATTGATGGGGCACAATTATTTTGTGAATTGAAAGTTCTAAAGGAAGCATTAACCAGAGAAGCTAATGGAGCAATTGATGTGTTGGAGGACATCAAGATAATGAATTGTTATTTTGTAAATACTTGAATTGCTTATAGAGTATTATTGATTATTTCGGTCTCTGTTGTCTCCTCTGGAAGATGTTTTTTAAAGTTAAAATTGATTAAGTATTATCTTCGATCAACCATGTCACAAGAGAGATTGAACGAATTAGCTATATTGAAAAAACTTGATTTGAGTTGTTTGATTATATTATTGTACTTGTAAAAAATGAAGTTTTAGTACCTCATAATAATTATTCGTTTTTGGCCTCAAAATTCTCATAATCGTCCATGTCAGTACACTAACCGCATTCCCATTATCAACTAGTATCCTTCTCACTTGAAAGCTTGCAATAACCATTAATATTACCATCGCATCGTACATGCGAGGTAATGACCCCTTCCAAGTCTTTATTGTTAAATATGATGTCCTCTTTATTAGCAGACTATAGGATGGTAGAGGCTCATGCTCAAGCATATTGTTAAACTAGAGTCTCTATCCACAACTATACCTCCAATGATAACGTTGATAGTGCTAACCATGTCTTTGTTGGCCGCAAACTGAGTGATCTCACTTGTCCCTGAAGAATCCCTTTTAATGAGGGTCTCTATCTCTTCTTGTAACTTCTTATATTAGTCCATTGTGTGGTCACGGTCCTTGTGAAATTTGCAATATTTGTTCTTGTACCTAGTCTCGTTTTAATTTCGATTAACTAAAATCCATAGATGATGGAGTTGAAATTAAATCTTAAGCTTAGTGATCAAACAACTTTTTAACTCCCTAAATATTTAAGCCTCATTAAAGTAACTCAAGCGACTCGAAATAAATTATCAACAATGTTTCTAACCCGTAAACATTAAGACCCAATAAGGAAGTACTAAAGTTGAAGTGTAAACATAAGTGGGATGCAAAAATAGTTAGCTTGTCATGTTTTATTCTCTTGAATTTTTCTATTTGTACCCGCCCGCTTACACTCCCCTCACATTAGGGGAGGGGCTCACGCCCAAATAAAATAATATATCCCCCCTATTGTGAGGGGGGTATTGAGCCCTGTACATGGGAGTGTAAACGCTCGTGTACACGTAGCAAGACTCTATTACACGCCTGTGTACACGTAGCAAGGCTGTATTATCTTTTATGTCAATTTATTTGACTTTATAAATGCTAGAGAATCAAGGGATGAGTTTTTATTTATCTTTTTGGTAAAGTCTCATTCATAGTCTCCAAACGTTACCACTTGTATCATTTGAGTTCTTATTCTTTTTCTGCTGCATTCTGATTCTTGATAGGAACATGATCAATTCTTTTAAGGTCATTTTTGTCTATCCATAATGTAATGTCCCCGAAAGAATGGAAAGTTGAGCGATTCTCGTTCATTTGTTCTCATTTGCACCAAAAGAGACAGTTCGAGGACTTGAGTTTTACAACAAATTGAATGGGGACCCAAATGCGACAAGCAAGTGGTGGTTAGAAATTAAATCACGAGTTGGTGGGTTAAAATCAAAATTTAAGTAGATTTTGATAGAAGTTGATAAAATGAGTGGTTGAAAAGTTGCGAATCCTATAAAATGTATGGTTAAAATTATTTGTTAATTTTGACTTAAATTAAAATTTCTACCAAACTAAGGCTAAATGAGCAAATTCAAATTAGTCTTCCCAAACATATCTAGTAAACAATTTTTTGTTGTTAGAAATTAAAAAGACAAAATTTTGTTTGAATGCCATTTATGCAATATACTCAATTAAAATAAATTAAAATGAAGAAAATAAAAATTTAAAAGAAAAGAAAGAATTAGACCAAATTTGCGAAATAATAAAATGCTCAAGTATTGTGTTAACTCAGAATTTTGGTAATTTAGAGGAAATTGCAGTGATATAAGTATTGTATTTGAGGAAATTTCATCAGATGAGTCCATGTTTGATGAAAAAATAATGTTTTGAATAGTTATTTTTTTTAGAATGTACACTTAAAAAAAGTAGATTTTTTTTAATTTATGTACAAAATATTTTATTGTGTAAATATATGGTAAAAAATGAATATAATAATTAAAGAATTTTAATTTAAATGGGGGACAGACGGGCTCTAAATTAGCATTCTATTATTATTTCACCCTCAACCATAATAGTAGTAGCTAGTTTTTACTTCACCATAGATTCTCAATGTAATTGATTAGTTTCCTCGACCCATTAAATTTTTGATGTGTCAATTCAATTTAACACGTAGAAAATGTATATCGCTAGTTGTGATGATGGTAACAAAATAGTGATGAAGTCAAGGATTGGGACAAAACTAATCATGACATTTAATATGAACTGGTGAGAAAGTCGAAATATTTTTTTCTATTTACTTTTTTTTAATACAAGTCATTTTACTGATTTTACACACAATAATTGGGGCCCGTTCGGTAGAGATTAAAATCGGATTAAAATTGAAAAACTAGCCGTTATTGTTGATTTTTATTAGACGAGTGGAGCCCAATAACGGTCATATTTTCAATTTTAATTGAATTTTAATCTCTATCGAACGAGGCCTTGGTCAAGTTAGGTTCACGTGAAAGTGCAAGTTTGATGGAATCATTTTAATCACTAACTGGTCAACTTAGGACTTAGATGCTTCTTTTCAAAATATAGGATCAACATGCAATTCGGAAAATAGATGAGGGAACAAAAATGGAAAGTATTACTAGTCAACCGGTTCGACCGGCTAAAATAGAGCTAGGGCACAGCCCAAAACCGCAGTATAAATAGATTCTCAGTCCCCAGTACACGGTCAGGGCGTAACGACGAAACGAAGCCGGAGAAGAGGGCTTTTACTTCGCGGAGCAGAATCTTATCCTTTAAGCGTATACACTTCAAGGTAAATTCCTATTTCACTTCATAAATTCATATTCAAACACTTTTTACGGATCTAGTACTCTTAACTGTTTTAATTCTTTTGACCAGCAAAATAGTAGTTATCCCGTTTTTCGCTTAATTAGTTGATTGGATAAAGGTTTTGTGTTTTTGGTTCTTCAGCGTTGGATTTAATTTATTATTATTTTTTATTTTGTATTTTGCAGGGCATGGATCGGTACCAGAAGGTGGAGAAACCGAAGGTGGAAACACCAATTGATGAGAATGAGATACGTATTACAAGCCAGGGAAGGATGCGGAGCTATATCACTTATGCGATGGGTCTGCTTCAGGTATAGAGGTGTATAATTTATGCATAGCATGTGTGTTTGAAAAAAAAAGTCTGTAATTTAACGTGTTTTTCATATGTTTTATGTACGAAGGAGTTTAATCTTTATACTTTTTCTTAATGAGCATTGAGAGTAACTGTTGAATGGGCGTGTAGTATTTGCTCTTGTAGAATATTGCGCGTGAATCTTTTTACTCAATTACTCTTTTGAAACTTATCATATGCTTAGATTAATTGGTTTATTATACGAGTGCAGTTTATGAGTTCTCTGCATTTATTCCAGTGTGTTCTACAATCAGTGATAGATATGCTATTTCGAGGATCTAGATTACTGAGGAACTTGGTGATAATTATGTAGCAAAGCGATTGTAAATAATTTGAAGATGCAATCCTGTAGCAGTATTTTGGACCATGGCTTAGTGCTTAGACTTGACCTAAATTATCCCCGTTTGGTGGCATTATTTCGCAAAAATAATTTTTTGAATAGTGAATTTTTGCAGAACGTGTGGTTAAAAAGTAAAGAAAAATTTTGGATTTGCGTGTAGGGTAACAATCCAAATTGTTATCTAATCCATTATGTTCGGGCAACTTAACGAGCATACTCTAAAATATATATGACAAAATGATATACACCGTAGTATTTCTTTTTATTGTAGAAAAACAGTGAGCATTTTAAACAATATATAGAGTAGTCGAATGATGAGATTATGCACATTTACTAATATGTAATTGAGCTTAAAGATGTAGAGGTGGACCTTATTCATTGGTTTAGGTTTATTTCTTCAAATCCCTTTTCTCAAATGTTTGTCCAAACAGGCAGTGGAACAAGTTGTATGATTCATTTTCATTAAGTACAGTGACACCAATTATGTGGCGAGTCCATCTAAATTAGTCAGTTCTATAATAATTTGTATTTGCAGTAAAGTCCAATAACTTAGATTATTACATATATAATGTCATTTTATTATACATGATAGTCAACAATTATAATATTGGTTTCACAAATAAAAATAACACATACCGTAGTTCATTATCAAATCCCTAGATAAAAAGTCGATATAATAATAAAACTAAAGTAAATGCTGGAAATAAAATCTTTAGTCACGTTACATCGAATTTACTTTATTAAGTCCAATGAATCCATGCACAACAACGGTACCTCATCACTCGTCAACCAATGACTCGTTCTAACATGTGAGGGGTAGGGAAAATGGTGAATATATGGAAATTTTCAATGGGACACGAGTGGTGTGCAATCCCAAATAAAAATATCAATTCATATTTTAAAATAATCACACCGTCATATCATATCTTTAGAAATCGGTAAGAACTCGTAATATATCACATCTTTAGTACCGTATGGCTATTATGATATCATATCTTTTGTTAGCATAACATTTATTAATATGAAATGATAAAATTAAACGGGACAAAGCTACTTGCACCTTGTTATCCACCTTAAACCTTTGAAAATTGTTTTGATGCCAACAAAAATTCAAATGATGTGCATCTTGAAGCTACCCTTAAAACTTTATAAAAAGATCTGCTTTCTTCCTAAATAATGGAGAACTATTTGAGCGTATTTTCAATTATTATTTTTCTTGCTGTTGTGAAAAGAATGAAATGAAGATGTATAATTTTATAGAAGAAAACAACTAAGAGATACTTAAAATGAGGAAAAGATGCGTGAGTGATGGAAAGATATTAAGTGGTTAGAAATTAGTGGGAACATTAGAGATAGTGGGGAGGTATATTTTGTTTATGGTTAGGATAAGAATGTTTTTCTACTTTGACTAGAATTTGATTTATCCCCACTAACCAATGATGTGTAACATAATAAACATAGTGTGTGTATATATATATACAACTGAAATGAATTCAAGTTTATCCTCATGCATGTAAAATGGATATATACACATTGTCACCTTGTAAAATGGATTCAAAATCACGTGCATGAGGATAAACTTGAGTTCATTTAAGTGGTTAAAAGGAAATTAGCAATTAAGATATATAAATTACCTTCCAAATTTAAAGATAGGCATGGATTATAATATAATATTATTTTCTTTTCCTAATTATCTTAAAAATATGTTATTAACTAATAGAAATAATATCTGTTAAATATGTTTATTTGAATTGAAATAAAATGGGCTTAACTTTTACGAACTTACATTTTCTTGAGCCCAACATATGTTATTTAATGCGGGCTACAAAATGAGCCTAATATTAATATACTCTCTGTAACAAGGACACTTCAATTAGGGTAGCGTGTCCGTGTCCGACACGTGTCGGACATGAGTCGATATCGACTCTTCTAGGAGACTCTATCGTAATCATTTTTCTTTTTATATTAGAAATATTATATATTGTTAATTTAAATTTATTAGCAAGTAACAAATAGATACTCATGTTTAAAAGATTTAAACAAGAAAAATTAATAACAAGTATAAAAATAAATTTATACTACATAAATGAAGAATTTTTAAGAAAAAATCAACGTGTCGATGACGTGTCGTGTTTGTATTTTTTTAAAAAATTGCGTGTCGACGTATCCTACACGTATCGTGTCGGACACACATGTCCGTGTCGGTGCATCATAGGATATACTTTATTTTTAAAACACAAAAAAAAATCTCGGAGTGTTACATGCAAAATATTGTGCGAATACATGGTTGAAAATGAGTGTGTAGAATAAAGAATTTTGAAATAATGGTTATTTAACAGTAGATATATCTGATATATAAATAGTAAATACTATTGTATATAATTCTCAACAGTGTTCAACCTTTCTATACATCTTAAGGGTCTGTTTGAGCCTCACTTTTTCTGTAGAGCCCTGTTTGGTACTCGTTAAAATTTTTATTCTCATTTTTCTACTCATTTTCAACTACACATTCTTCAATAAAATAATATTTTTCTTCACATCAATAATTTTTTTTATCTTTTTCAATCACACATTCTCTATCAATTTACTATTCTAGAATCCTTTTTTTAAAATAATGTGGCTCAAACACACACAATGCATTTTGAAATACTAAATTGATGGAGAACGTGTGGTTTGGGTTGCGTGTAATATTATTTTATCGAAGAATGTGTAATTATAAAGAAGAGGGAAAAATGTATTTTGAAAAGAATGGAGATCAAATAAGGGAGCTCTATGGGTCATGGATATCACTGACAATACATAGATATTTTCGATAATGTTTGATGTTGTTTCTTATTCATTGAAAAATTTGTTAAAGAATGCAGTTATTCAACTTTTTTCTTTAATTATTAATTTTAAACTTGTGTCAGATTTTTATGTTCTTATTAGTTTCTTTCTCAAGCAGGAAGTAGCTTTTCATGATTTCTGAGTATTTAATATTTTTCTCTACTTCCTGCTTGAGATTTCTATTACTCTTTCAACCTCCTTTCTGTGAATGTGTTTTAACTTTGTATACTCATGACTTGTAATGGCTGTTAGCACAATAATTTATTGCCCACATAATTCATGGGTATATTTTATGTCTTAAGTTTATCTTACGGGTGATTTGTACAAATGAATTGTAGGAAAAGGGTTCAGATGAAGTTGTTTTCAAGGCAATGGGGAGAGCTATCAATAAATCCGTTACAATTGTGGAGTTAATTAAGGTTTTCTTTTTCTATGGTTCTCTTAAGTTTTTTCACTTTATGATTCATTCCTTATGCTAATGTATTAGTATCATTCCTTTTGTAATTCAGAGGAGAATTGTTGGTCTTCACCAAATTTCATCGATCCAATCCACTGACATAACTGACACATGGGAACCCCTAGAGGAAGGCCTCCAGACGTAAGAGTACTTCAATTTCACTGTGTAATACTGAATTAAAATTATTTCATGTCTCAAGATTATTTGAGCATGACCGTAGTGGTGTCTTTTGTGACCATGTTTGCTTTTGATCCAGTCTGGAAACCACAAGAAAAGTATCGATGATAACAATTAAGCTGTCCAAAAAGGAGTTGGACAACTCAAATGTTGGGTGAGTTGCTTTGGCTTTCTTCCATTTGTATGTTCACATCTGATATAAGGGTTACATATAAATCCTGGTTATTACTGCTCTTTGGTTTCTTGAGTGACTCCAAGGTGAATATCAGTTCTTCTAATCCTAACTATATCCATATGTAAGCCCAAGTAACTCTGAGGTTTAAGCTTTGAGTTTAATGAAATAAAACCATAATCCTTAAATATCTTTTTAAAAGAAAATTCCTTGTAATCACTCTCTGGTACGCAGGTGAGCTGAAAATGCATTTTTTGTTGCCCTCTCATTTGATACTATGCACTGCAGGTACCAACTACCTTTACCAGCTGATCAGGTGAAGGTGTTGACAGAGCTCGAGTATGAAGGAGGTGGTGTCAATTTTTATAATACCTGTTCTTATGTTAATATTTCCGGAAATTATCCATTCTTATATGTTGTGATTGTGTAGATGGATCTCCGGCTACTCAAAGAAGAGGTCGAGGTGGCAGAGGACGAGGACGAGGGAGGTCAAGAGCTAGATCTGGTATGGGTTCTTGTTGGGTTTTACCCCCAATTTCTTTTCATGAGTTATCAATCATAATTGGTCTGTGGTTGCACTGTTTTACAAAGAAATCTAGTTAATTATGCTGGGATTCTGAGGGTGGATGCATGTGAGGTTTTACCCCCAATTTCTTTTCATGAGTTATCAATCATAATTGGTCTGTGGTTGCACTGTTTTACAAAGAAATCTAGTTAATTATGCTGGGATTCTGAGGGTGGATGCATGTGAGGTTTTACCCCCAATTTCTTTTCATGAGTTATCAATCATAATTGGTCTGTGGTTGCACTGTTTTACAAAGAAATCTAGTTAATTATGCTGGGATTCTGAGGGTGGATGCATGTGAGGT
>CAIGRF010291446.1:0-11063 GCA_903798235.1 Fraxinus ornus | reverse complement strand
TGTAAACTTGAAAACTAGGGTTTAAGGTAATTTTTCCTTTCTACTATATGATATATCCATGGTCCATGGATTGGGCCTAGTTATTTTTCTTAATAAAAGGTCCATCAGGGATCGGCCCATCACTCATTAGCCAAAAAAATGGCAAAACTGAAAAAAGAAAAAATTAAACCCAATCATCTTCCTCGCTTTCTTCCTTCCACTCCGCTTTGCCTCTGCTACTGGCGCCTGACGGCTATTGAAAGTTCAGGCGGATCCCGGCATGCGCGGTAACGCCCTTAGCTGAGTGTGGGATCCGCCACTATAAACATGCATCCAATTTTTTTAATAAATGTGCAGCTAAATGACATCTTATCTGGACAGTTCTCATTTACTTGTCGATAAGTTGACCAAAAGTCATTAATTTGGTGTTAGTTTGATCAAGACTCTTAACAAATTTTCCCTCAAAATCATTAAAATAATTAAAAAAGAAATAAATTTATAAACCATAAATAATAATAATTAAAAAAACGAAGCCCTTTTAGTTATTTATTTAACTTCTTATATATATATTTTTAATGGATCATGCTATGTGTACATAGATTAATACACGAGTAATGCTATGTAACCCCATCGGATTACAACCCCAATTTAGGTGGTTCTAAATGATACGTTAAATGAAATGTAAAATTAAATGAGTCATTTAATTTCATCTATCATTTAATATCATATTAACGGGATTGACATAATGTGAGTGGAGTGTGGCCTATGATATTGTAGTACGGACACACTCCACTCACACTATGTCAACCCCTATGAATTAATCTATGTACACATAGATTAATCCTTTGTTAATTTTTCACGTACAAAGGCATTTCCCATAGTTGTTCATAATGGAGTGCGTTCAAGTTCTTGTTTCACACCTATTCTTTCAAAACTCATTTTCAACCACTTGCTTTTTAATGAAATAATATTTTTCATTGCAATAATAACTTTTATTAACTTTTTATAATAACATATTTATATGCGTATTTAAAATATATTTTTTTCTCGCTCATATCTATCAATGCCCCAAGACGGGAATAACGTTCTACGAAATGGGTGGTTTAAGGTAATTTTTCCTTTTTACTATATGATATATCCATGGTCCATGGATTGGGCACAGTTATTTTTCTTAATAAAAGGTCCATCAGGGATCGGCCCATCACTCATTAGCCCAAAAAATGGCAAAACTGAAAAAAGAAAAAATTAAACCCAATCATCTTCCTCGCCTTCTTCCTTCCACTCCGCTTTGCCTCTGCTACTGGCGCCCGACGGCTATTGAAAGTTCAGGCGGATCCCGGTACGCGCGGTAGCGCCCTTAGCTGAGTGTGGGATCCGCCACTATAAACATGCATCCAAATTTTTTAATAAATGTGCAGCTAAATGACATCTTATCTGGACAGTTCTCATTTACTTGTCGATAAGTTGACCAAAAGTCATTAATTCGGTGTTAGTTTGATCAAGACTCTTAACAATTTTTCCCTCAAAATCATTAAAATAATTAAAAAAGAAATAAATTAATAAACCATAAATAATAATAATTAAAAAAACGAAGCCCTTTTAGTTATTTATTTAACTTCTTATATATATATATATTTTTTTTTAATGGATCATGCTATGTATACATAGATTAATACACGAGTAATGCTATGTAGCCCCATCGGATTACAACCCTAATTTAGGTGGTTCTAAATGATACGTTAAATGAAATGTGAAATTAAATGAGTCATTTAATTTCACCTATCATTTAATACCATATTAACGGGATTG
The DNA here is from genome assembly GCA_903798235.1 of Fraxinus ornus. Taxonomy (NCBI): domain Eukaryota; kingdom Viridiplantae; phylum Streptophyta; class Magnoliopsida; order Lamiales; family Oleaceae; genus Fraxinus; species Fraxinus ornus. Next base: position 9,275 of record CAIGRF010291446.1, on the reverse strand, counting down.
ACATAATGTGAGTGGAGTGTGGCCTATGATATTGTAGTATGGACACACCCCACTCACACTATGTCAACCCCTATGAATTAATTTATGTACACATAGATTCACATAGATTAATCCTTTGTTAATTTTTCACGTACAAAGGCATTTCCCATAATTCTTCATAATGGAGTGCGTTCAAGTTCTTGTTTCACATCTATTCTTTCAAAACTCATTTTCAACCACGTATTTTTTAATGAAATAATATTTTTCATTGCAATAATAACTTTTATTAACTTTTTATAATAACATATTTATATGCGTATTTAAAATATATTGTTTTCTCGCTCATATCTATCAATGCCCCAAGACGGGAATAACGTTCTACGAAATGGGGCAGCGCAAAGTCGCGCGGAGTAAAAGATTTCAGGTTTCATCCAATTTTATCAAGATGTACTGTATAAAAGTCTAACTTATCCCAAACACCTTAAAAGAGAGTGGAGGAGAAGAGTGCAACTTGTGACTCATCTTCTCAGTATAATTGCTGATACAGCGGCAGATCCGGCGGCCAAATCCGCGATCGCAAACGGTAAATTCCTCATCTTTCTTTTTGATTTTCTTTTTGTTTTGTGTGCTTTTTCTACGTATAGGAACGGTATAATCTCGATGCGATCAATTTTCTTTTTATTTTAATTCTCGTATTTCAAGCTGTAGATTTCCTCAGTGTTGTAAAATTTGTGATATACATGGAAGATCAGTTCGAGTATATGTGAAATTTATGGAGAAAATGAAGGATTTTCCTATTTCTGAATTTATGAAATGTAAAAGTAGTGCATTTCACATAATTAACCATTAATAAAAGACTAATGTGTGATTGTGGATCCTGATAATGATATCAAGTAGCTGAAGTCTAAATTCTTCAGGAGACTACCTGTTTTTATATTTTGATTATAAATAAAATAGATAGATGAATTGTGTGTTCTTGTGTTTGCTTCTTCCATGGCTTCCAAGAATGAATGTAGATACAATTGGGTAATTTGATATAATGAAGAATCCTTCTTGATCTGGGCTCATAGAATGATTTACAGTTCTTTTCTTGCATAATAAAGACACTTGTTATTTTGTGCTCAAAAAGTGAAGTTTCATGCAAAAACATTTGATCTATACTGGTTTCGAGTGGCTGATTATAGGTCCATACGTCGAGAATGATTTTTGGTCCATAGCCCGACAAGGCTTATTTGATGAGACATTGTGCCCAGCTAATAGGCCGATTCTTGAATTTTTCTCCAGATCACTGTACTAGCAGGTGCACAAAAAAGTGGAAAAAAAATGGGGAGATCAGCAACATCAAAGGATGCCCAAGCACTTTTTCATTCTCTTCACTCTGCATATGCGGCAACCCCCACTAATCTCAAGGTCTCTCTCTTTCTCAGCCTTTTTTTTCTATATATGTACATACACGCAGATGTCTGATTACTTTCATTCTTTGTATGTTTATTAACTATTTTTGCAGATCATCGATTTGTACATTATGTTTGCAGTTGTCACTGCTGTAATTCAGGTATGGTAATTGATCTATTCATGCCCACACTTATAAATGAATTCTTCTGTGAATTTCTGGTGCTCACGTAAATTGATTTGAAAAAAAAAATTCAACAACCTTGTCATTTCCATTTAACAGTAAAATAATTTCACGTGCAAAAAAAAAATAGAGTTGAAGAACATTCTGAGAATTGACTAGAGGTTGAAGGGCCATGCCCATCTGCCTATCTAATTGCTTGAGGTGCATGGGTGCACCTTTTTTTGTTTGATTTTATTTATTATTATTACATAGATTCACCTTCTTAATACAAGTAATGCCAGATATATTTTATAGCCAAGTGGAAACAAAATTCTCATGTTGTGTTCCGGTGCAGTAGTGCTCCTATTCAGTTTCACGTTAAAAAATGACTAAATTGGCAAACTATTAGCTGCCACAAAGTTTTGATATTTAACAATTTCACTGTCACTTGCGTAATCTATAAAAAGGATATACAACCGGCAAAATGATATGATATCTATTACTTTGTCAAGCTTAATTTTGAACTTAGATTGAACTTTATAGACAAATATCTTGTTCCCAAGTTGTATAAACCATAATGGTTGGACCAGTTGAGTTCTGTAGTAGATGTCTTTGGATTGTAGTCATCATTTTGACAAGGAATATTACGGGCTTTTGATAAATCTCTCAGTGAAGTATTTTGGATGCTAGGAAAGCGATGCTTTATTCCTATTTGAAAAGCATTGTTTTCAGAAGTGCACAAGTATTCAGCTTGAGGTGTGCCACATGTGAAGCTTTTTGCCATGGTTCCCATTACAATGTATGACACTTGAATCTCACATTGAAAGTATGGGCTTTCGGTGTTTGGTTTATATAGATTTGTGCTCTCTAACTTCAACAACTTGCTTTTGAGGTATGACTCTTCCAAGATCTATATCATCGTTTCTAAAGTCTCGAGCCTACAACTCAATTGCGTTTGTTAAAGAATACACCTTCAACTTTCCGAAGTACGCGCCAAGGAATAAGGGGTTAGAGGTGTGTTAGTCATACTTTTTTTTGGCTTTTTTATGCTTCTCTACCTCTTGGGTTACATTGCTTCATAGCCTAGAACTTTTAGCGCACATTTGCAGCATTGAACGTGTATTAGATCGTATTGGACGGTATACCAAACTTTTTTTTTTTTTGATAACCGTAGATGTCCGGATCAGCTTTGCGCACACCTCGACTAATTCCATGGGACCCTGAAATTTACGATCGGGTACTCACCTCAGTTACCCTGAGAGGACTTGAACTAGTGACTATGGGGAGCAAACCTAAGGCCTGACCAATTGAGCAACCTCTCATGGTTGGTATACCAAACTTGCACTTTGGATTGTTCCAAAATACAATTTGACCCTTAAATTATTTTAAAATAATTGTGATGCATAACTTTGCTCCTGTCTTTCTTTCATATTTTTCTTTTGGGTGTATTTTTTATTTTTTGTGTTACTTATTTTAAAGTCAAAGCAGGAAATTTTCTTAAATTGTTAGTTGCTTCATTTGTTTATCTGATTTTTACTTCATTTTATTTATTATCTTTATCTACTACTATATTGAATCCATTTTTTTGTTTCTAGTTAGAAAGAGACTTTTAATTTTGTTGAAATGATTATTTGTAGAATTGCAAATTTGTGGATGATTTATAGTTTATAAGTATAATTTTGGATCTCTAGTATAAACAACTTCATTATTGGTTTACGTTGGAGCTTACACCTCACCTCGCGACGAAAAAATGCTTCAATGCTTGATTTATCTTTTTTTAATCACTCTTTTAAAGTTCAATTGGGATTGGGAACCTTTTAACTTAATATTTTCGCTTTCTTTTTTCCGCTTTACTTTGTTAATCGTTCTATCCTCCATTAGAAAATGTACATCTAAACCATTGGTCACTTCACCTCAACAAAAAGTGAAGAAAGACAGGTACATTTGTAGTTGAGAAAGTGGTGTTTAGAGCATCTCAAATGGGTTGTGTGGATTGCTGTCTGTGTGGCAACAAAAATGGATAAGTTCCACCTTTACGTGCAGTAAATACACATTGAATCAGAAAATTCATCTCTAATGGTTTTGTGAATTGATAAATGTTGTCTACGTGAGGACAGGAGAGAGAGCTACAATTGTTGACTGTAGAGAAGAGAGAGAGAGAGAGAGGATGTAAATAGATTGATACAAAAAATCAATCACACTGTCTACCACGACCTCCACAAATAGACATCCTTCCTCACAATGTGTTTTCTTTTCCCCATAATCAGGCTCACATAGTCCACGTCAACTGCCATTGGAGAAGAAATTCGTCAATTTGTTCCTTTTTTTTAAGGCTCTCTTTGATATTTAGTCGAGATGGCTATATCTTAATATATGGGTCGTTGAATTGTCACTTCTAAGGTAGTAAGGGAGTTATTTGTACTAAGCTTTTGTTGGTCATTGGTATAACACAGTTTTGTGTTGCATAGACACTTCAATTCAGGTACCGTGTCTGTGTCCAGCACGTGTCAAATATTGACACTCTTCGAACACTCTCCCCCGATCATTTTCTTATTAGAAATATTATATATTTTTAACTCAAAGTTATTAGTAAATAATAAATAGATAGTCAAATTTAAAAGATTAAAAAAAAATTTAATTAATAACAACTATAAAACTAAATTTATACTATGAGTATGTTTGAGCCCCATTTATTTGGCCAAAAATGTATTTTGGAATAGTGATTTTATGGAGAATGTGTGGTTAAAAAACATGGAAGATTTTTGAATTTGTGTGTAATATTATTTTATTGAAGAATGTGTGGTTGAAAATAAGAGAGAATGTATTTTGGAAATAATTGAGACAAAAAAGGACTATATAAATGAATTTTTAAAATTTTTTTTAATCAACTATCGACGACGATGAAAGGTGTGGATCTTTGATGATCGAACTCTTCAAATAGAAATATACAAGTGGTGAATAAGTAGATAGTACTTGTGAGTTCATGAAAGGTGTGGATCTTTGATGATCGAACTCTTTAAACCCATGTCGACAGGACATGGGTATGGAACTCATGATAGATCCTTTAATTTAGAAGTTGACACGGTTGAAAAGGAGATAGCCATGGAAAGAAGCAAAAGTTGCGAGATAAAGGGCGGACCCATGATTTTATTGCATTAAAATTGATTTTGAATGAATGGAAGCCCATTGGATGTTGCATTCCCTAAATATACATCTAAAACTATTAGCATATAATATTCTTAAAAAAATTATGTTTGTAAAGACGTATCCAAATACCCATATGAAAATTTAAGACATTTTTTTTATCGTATCCCTGTATCCTACGTTTTATAAGTAAAGGACTTGACTACTAAACATGTACCCGACTTGAGTTCTAACAACATAGGTATTGATCTTTAATGCTTGTACTCTTCAATTGAAATAACGTAGTTGTGTTGACATGGTTTGGGTATGGATCTCATATCAGATCCATCAATTTAAAAGTGGACACGGNAAATATGGAAGGGAGATTGCCATTGGAGGAAGCAAAAGTTGTAGGGAAATAAAGAGTTGGCTCATGGTTTTTAAAGCAATGAAATTGATTTTATTGCGTAAAACCAAGATTTTGAATGCATGAAATCAAGTCCATTTATGCTAACCTCCAAAAAAATACATATAAAATTATTAATATATATAATATTTAAAAAAAAATTATGTTTGTAAGACATTTACATATCATGTCCAAATTTTATATTATTTTAGCTGTATCCCTGTATCCTAAGTTTTATAAGAAAAATGATTTAACTCCTAGATGTATACCAATACCAAACATCCATACTCGAGCCCCACGCAAGTGATCAACATAGGTGTAAATAAAAAGTGGCTTTCCTGATTGTAAATAGTCTGTAAACATTGGCCAAAGTAATCATGGACTTCGTTTCCCTTTTTAGATATTTAGTCCTTGTTTGGCTCAACTAAAAAAAATGATTAAAATCTAAGTTAAAATCAACCATTTACTTTAAATACACATTTTATGGGATTCACAACTTTTTAACCATACATTTTTACAATCTTTACAAAAACTACTAAAAATATGATTTATCTAAACCAAACACGGGCTTAGTTTCTGTTTTAAAGGTAAGGAAAAAATTGGCACTCTTACATCTCTAGATTTGACAGTCTTTCCTTTTTGCTGGTGAACAGGTGGTTTACATGGCCATTGTTGGATCATTCCCTTTCAACTCCTTTCTTTCAGGGGTACTTTCATGTATAGGGACTGCAGTTCTTGCTGGTAAGTTGATGTCCTGATTGATACGTGTATATACTAAATCTGCAAAATTGATAGTTTGAATCTGATTGATGGCATTCTTTGGTGGCAGTTTGTCTACGTATACAAGTGAACAAAGAAAACAAGGAATTCAAGGTAACCTTTGTCAGTGCAATATTTTTTCAATTTTGCTACATGTACATTGATTTTGTACAGACAAGTTGACAGATGCATGATCAATGTACAAGTAGGTTAATTGATATTTTTTTTATTATTTTATTGCGTTCTGCTAGTGGCAGAAAAGTTAAAAAATTATTTAGACTGGTTGCTTTAGAGCTTATTCGAGAGAAATTATTTAAAAAATATATTTTGTTCGCAAAAGCATTTTCAATCACACATTTATGGGATTTGCAATTTTTCCCTACTTTTTAATCATTCATTCTTGCAAAAAAAAATCATTTTTTACTTTGAGAAATCTCTCCCTAAAGAATGCTTAGTAGTTTTATGTTTCTCATTGTCTTTTGTACTCATTTTGTCATAGACTCATAGTACTCCATTGGCAGAGTGTGAAATGGCCAAAGGGGCAACACGTGGCTATTCTGTTGGCCACAGTTGCTTGATAGGGAAAATTAGGTTGAGTAAGGCCCCTTGTACAGGGGCGCCAACTCGGCGCCCCGGTATATAGGATACACCAAGGGGCCTCCAATTAGGTTATGCCCCTGTAGCACGTCCTGATATAGTCATAGTCAAAGTAGCCTAGAGAGTATGTTTGGATAATCTTATTTTTTCATTGTTAAAGTTAAAATAAGTTATTTAGGGGTTGTTCTCTTCGTGTTTCAGTTTTTTCGTTTTTCGTTTTGAATTAATTTTGGGTTTTGTGTTTTGAGTGTTTATTTTTGAGATTGTCGAAAATGTGTTCTTTTTGTCATTTTAAAAAATTATTTTCAAAAACAAAAAATTGGAAAAGGTTTTCTCTTCTTCCCCCATCTCTTGTCTCTCTCTTCTTCCCCTCCTCTCCGTCGTCTCCCTTGTAAGGCTGCTGGCGCTGAAGACCCCAGTCGAGCTAACACGACGAGTAGTGGTGGTGTGTGATCGTCGGCTTCTTCGTCTCATTTTTTTGATGCTGTGGTTGGTTTGGGTGCGGTGGCGGTGTGCGGTGGTTTGGTGTGCGGTGTGCGACGGTTTTGGGTCGCAGTTGTGGCTGCAGCAGTGGTGTGCGTCGATTGTGGCTATAGGCGATGGTTTTGGGTCGCGACATCGTCGACGATGGTTTTGGCGGTGTGGTGCGGCGGCGATAGCATTGGTTTTTGTGGGTAGCGTAACTGAAAACAACTAAAACGCGTTTTGAAAATTTTGACTTGATTTTAACTGAAAACATTTAAAACGACATTTTTTACGTTTTCGATTTTCTTTGTAAATTTTAAACTCGTTTTTTAAAATAGGCAAGTAAACGTGTTTTCCCTGTTTTGGAAAATTGAAAACAGAAAATGGGATGAACAGTCCCTTATTTTTTAAGATTTTTGTTCAAATTATAGAACTTTACTTTTCTTAGGTGAATTACGTCAACAGTCACTAAAAAATTAAGTATTTACGTCAATTGAAGTTATTTTCTTATTAATATAGTCATTCAAGTTTCTAAATGTTTCGATAAAAAAAAGTTTAAAATTAAAATGTCACCAATGAAGTTATTTATTATGCCAAATGAAATTCGTTGTTAATAAAGTGTGGGTTCACTATACGATTTAAAATTGAAAATATTATTAAAATTAAAATTAAAGTCTCATTACGATTTCTCATCTGAATGTTTAATTTTCAATTCTTAACTACCTAATTTTGTTTAATGCCTTTGGTGACTCATGGCACTTAACAGCATTGCATATGATTCAATGTTAATTTTTATTTAAGTGACTATTAGCGTAATATTTAGAAATTTGAATGATTATTAAGGTAAGAAAATAGCTTCAATGATCATTGAAGTAATTAACCTTCTATTCTTACTTAAAAGTTAGGAAAAAGTAATGTATCGAAAACACCTTAGGAAGCAATAAGTTACTAAAAAAAGTAACTTTTACATTACTTAAGCTTTAGCCAAAATGCTGTGCAAATTTTCTTTTGCTTCCTTTAAAAGTTTTCTGATCCTTTTCCCTCACCACCTTTTGCTTTGAATTTGCAGGATATACCTCCAGAACGCGCATTTGCAGATTTTGTTCTCTGCAATTTGGTGCTTCACTTGGTTATCATGAACTTCCTCGGATAAGTAGGCTAGAAACAAGTTGGCATTTACAAGAAAACATGAAAATTGTCTGTTTTTGAGCCAACAAAACTGTTTTGTCTATGTTGTTAATGACATTTGCCCCTTTTATTTTATTATGTTCTTGAGAATTATCAAACTAGCCTTGTTAGTTGTGACACAACAATGCATATCCGTTAATGTGGTCGATGCCCCAACCATAAACTCCAATATGGTGATTTTGACTTGATTGAAAACGAATAGGATTATTAAAATTAATAATTTTCTTATCACTTGTTTAGTAAGATGGATGCGGGATACTCGACAGTATAAAACATTTAAATTCGTATTTATTATATTGTGTGTATTAGAACATCTTAAAGAGACTTTAAATATAAATTTGTGGGAAATTTGAAATTGGTTCTTAATTTTTCTTGTTTAAAAGTATTAATAGTTTCACAATTGGTTACTCTGTTACTAAAATTAAACTATAATCTAACCTGGGCATCCATCAAGTCCTCCAAGATGTGCCATTTGGAGAAAATATGCACAAAATTCACATATTGTGAAATTAACTTGGTGACCAATAGAGTAAGATAAATAGTTCAAGCACTACTTTGAATATTAGTAAAAACTTCAATGGTGGTCGGTGAATTTAACTCCTTTTATTTATATAAAAAAATAAAATGATTGAACCATTTGGAATGTGGAAATGATAATCAATTTGAATATATAATTGCAAGAGATGTCACATCAATTTATAAAAGTATTTGGCTTAGTAATATAAACAACTTCAGAAAATGACATTACCAATAATAATCAGTCTTCCCAACAATCTTAAAACACTTTTTATTCCTTATAATCAGGCACAAAGTCTAGGGGACAAAAAAAAAAAAAAAGAATTTATTAGAAAATAAAATAAAATTCCCTTGCAAAACTAATTGGGCCTGGAGGCAGGTCTGGGCTCTCCCTATCTACGTTCATACTTATAGGGCGTGTTCGGTAGAGATTGAAATTAGATTAGAATTGAAAAATTAATCGTTATTGTTGACTTTTATTAGACGAGTGAGACCCAATAACAATTATATTTTCAATTTTAATTGAATTTTAATCCCTACAGAACAGACCCTTAATGTTATGATGACGCACGTTGAATTGAGATAAATTTTGTTGCACGTTCTTTTTCTTAATTTTGTTCATCTAGTATTCCAAATTGGTATTCGATGAAATAAAACTTTGTATTATGGTAATAGTTTATACCCATC
>CAIGRF010291438.1:0-12843 GCA_903798235.1 Fraxinus ornus | reverse complement strand
AAAAAGGTAATTACCACCTGATTTCTGAAATTTAAAATTCATCCCCTTATTTTTGAAATGTAAACTTGAAAACTAGGGTTTTAGGTAATTTTACCATTATAATATATGACCCGTTAAAGACATGAGAAATGGGTGAGGTCTGACAAGATTGGTCGTTGCTGCATTTTGGACTCGATGTCCAATTTGCTACAGCAAAAGCACAATAATCTTGAGACCTTGTATCAGGGTTGATCTTGAAAATTTTGAGGCACTAGACGAAAAATTATCATGAGGCCCCTACACATAATTTTTTTACGAGCGTATTAGCATCAAACGTGGTCGAGTTAGACAATTTTTCATGATTGGAAACATTAGACCTATGGTACTCACTCGTCATTTAATTCGTTCGATAATCAATTTTCATGTTTAAAAAGGAAAAATCATATTTACCCATTAAAATAAAATATTTATGATATAATACAAAAAGTTTTATATATCATATATAATATGTATTATATAAAACAACACAAAAAATGTCTTATTGTAACTAATTAGTTTTCTTGAAATTCCTAAATTTCTTAATTCTTTAAGCTGCCCATTAATTAGTCTTGAAATATTCAAATAATCAAACTAATTTGTATTATTTTTCTTTATTAAAAATTATTTATTTTCCCTTAAAACTAATGTACTTTCAGAATAAAAAAAGGTTGGTAGTAAAATTGAAATTAAAATGCACTAGATGAACACGTTACTGACTGGGTTGACGAAGCAGCTCCAAATTGTAGAGTTCTGACATAAGTCGAGAGATTGTTGAAGGTAATTCTTCTCGTCCTAAGCCAAACGATAAATGAGGGAAGAAGAAAAAGAAAGCCACTAGCAAATGAGTGAAAAAAGGTTGGAGCGGATGGAAAGTCCAGAGACACATTTTTAACTGTGGTTAGAAAGTACATTGATAGAAAGAATGTACAAAACCTGAACTAAAACTTTTGGTGATGCCGAGTCTTTTTCAGTGGTTGCACTTACTGTTGTGGTGTGATCCAAATTCTATGTGATTTGGATTTGGTTGATTGGAAGAAGTCTAAAAGAGTTTCGTTTGGAAAAGGACTTGGAGATGAAGTAAAACACAATGGGACGAAAAAGAAGAAAAAAATTTATTTTCAGCAAGCCAGCGCCGCAACGTCGACACCCCTTCTTGAGTAGCAGACCCAGTGCTGCAGTACTGGGCGAAGGAGCCTAGACGCTTGGGGTTGGAGCCGTAGCGACCCGGTAGCGTATTCTTCCTCGTTTTCCCATTTTATCGGATTTTGGGACTTCTTCTCCATCTTGGACTCAAATAAGAGGGTTTATATATATTTTCACATTGTATTTCCATATGGTAACATTCATATTATGTTCTCTACACATTTAACAACATATTGTGAGATTGAGAGCTTAGATTTGAATTGAGATTATTGGAATCTTGATATTGTAAACACAAAACTATTGATTATAGTGGATTGTTCTCCTCTGCTTGTGGTTTCTCCCGAATTGGATTTTCACATAAATTCTTGTGTTCTTATTTTCATCTTCATTATTTTATTATTGACATTATCTTGCGATCTATTTAATAACAAGTAATATCAAAGTGCGATGTTGATTGTTTCGCATGGCGACAATGAAGTACGACATTCCATTGTTGGATAGAAACACGAGATTTACATTATGACAAGTGAAGATACGAGCGGAGTTGTCGCAGATGGATTTGGAGAAAGTTTTGCTTGGCTTTTATAGGATGCCCCTACCTAGACACGAGATGAAAAGCAGCGTAGGGATTGGAAAGCTCAATCTCAAATTCATCTACATCTCTCGAATCAAATTTTTCAAATGTTCTTAAGGAGAAAAGTGCCGCTGTGTTGTGGTTGAAGTTGGAGCAATTTTGCATGATAAAGAGTTTGACCATCAAGCTACACTTGAAACAGCATTTGTATTCTCATCGGATGTCTGAAGGTTCGTCATTGGATGATTACTTAACTATGTTCAAGAAATCGTGGCTGATTTGGAGACATTGGAAATTAAGTATGACAAAGAGGACTTGGTGTTGATGTTGTTGTGTTCCCCACCCCTATCATATGTGACTTTATAGATACTATTCTCTATAGGCGGGATACTCTCACCATGGAAGGCTTTACTATCTAAGGAGAACATGATGCATCTTGCTGGAGGATCTGAGAATCATGCTGAAAGTTTGGTTGTGCGCGGGAGAAAACAAGATAAAAACCTTAGCAAAAATATGAGGGGCAGATCTAAATTTAGACATTCTGAGAAGACATGTCACTATTGTAAGAAGAAGTAGCATATTAGAGCTGATTGTTATGCCTTAAAAAATAAATAAAACTGTTAGTGCTACTGAGAAAGAAAAGCAACATGTTATACATCGGAGGCTGATGTTGTAGAAGATGAGCAAAGTGGTTGAGAGTTTTTTATAATTTTTTACAAGGATTCTAAACCTTGTGAAGAATGAGTTCTTGACTCAGCTTGTACTTTTCATATGTGTCCTAACAATGACTGATTTTTTACATATGAAGGAGTTTCGAGAGGTGTTGTGATTATCAAAAACAGTGCGCTTTGTAAAGTAGTTGGAGTTGGCACAGTTAGAATCAAAATGTTCGACGGGGCTGTCAGAACACTTACAGATGTAAGACATCTTCCAAAATTGAAGTGAAATCTCATATCTTTGAGTATACTTGACTCAAAGGGCTACAAATACATTGGTGAATGTGGAGTTTTGAAAGTGAGCCAAGCTGCTCTTGTTGTCATGAAGGGGCATAAAAACTTTACACAACTGTACATTTTGTACGATTCCACAATGATTGGGGATGCAACAGTTTCTACTTCTTCTTTGACAGATGGTGAAGTTACAAAACTTTGGAATATGTGGCTCAGGCATATGAGTAATAATGGGATGGCGGAGTTGAGTAGAAGTGGACTTCTTGATGGGCAGAAGACCAGCAAAATAGAGTTTTGTGAGCATTGTGTATTTGGAAAATAGAAGAAAGTCAGATTTTTTAAAGGAAGACACAACACGAAGGGAATACTTGAATATATCCATTCAGATCTTTGTGGACCAGTCAGGGTACCATCTAAAGGAGGTTATTATTACTTGTTGACAGTAATCAATGATTTCTCCAGAAGATTTTGGGTATTCTTCTTGAAATAGAAGAGTGTTGTGTATGGGACCTTCAAGGAGTGAGAAATATTGGTAGAAAAGCAAATCGAAAAGCAAGTAAAATGTATACGTACTGATAATGGGTTGAAATTTTGTTTAGATGAATTCAATAACTTTTGTAGGGCTGAAGGCATCTTGAGACACTTGACGGTGCCTGGAACTTCTCAACAGAATGGTGTGGCAAAACGGATGAACAAAACCTTAATGGAAAATGTTCGTTGTATGCTTTCAAATTCTAGGTTGCCCAAGTCTTTTGGGCTGAAACTGCTATTACAGCTTGTTTTCTGATTAATCGCTCACCCTCAGTTACCATTGATAAAAAAAACACTAGAAGATGTATGGTCTGGTAAACCGTCTTTCTATTCTGATAGAAAATTTTTGGGTGTTCGACTTATGCTCACATAAATAATGGAAAGTTGAAACTTAGGTCTAGAAAGTGCATCTTTCTTGGGTATAAATAAGGTGTGAAAGGGTATAAGTTGTGGTGTCCCGAGACCAGAAAGATGGTTGTTAGTCAGAATATAGTATTTGATGAACTTGCTATGGCTCGTGATTCACCTATTGGTGATTCTGATAAAACTAAGGGGCTGAATCATTCAACTCAGGTGGAGTTGGAAATTGGTTCAAAAAAATAATTAGAGGTTATAGAACAATCTACTACATATCAGTCCAGTTTGGGGTTGATAGACAGTAATATCTTACCTACTTTGCCTACACTACCAGCACCTCAATATTCTATAGCTAAGGATAGACCTTGCAGACAGATTAGACCTCCACGGAAGTATGGGAAAGTGGATTTGATAGCTTATGCATTGAGTGTAGCTGAAGTATTGATTCCACTGAGGAGCATGCATCATATTCAAATGTAGTCAGTTGCAGTGATTCTAGTAAATGAATGATTGCTATGTAGGAGGAGATAAAGTCAATGAGCAAAAATAACACTTGGGGGGGATTGGTGAAATTACCTAAAGGTAAAATAGTAGTTCGTTATAAATGGGTGTTCAAAAGAAATGAAGGTACATCAGAGATTGAAGATGCTAGATACAAGGTAAGATTGGTGGCAAAAAGCTACAGTCAAATTTCGGGTGTTGATTTTACAGCTGTGGTCTCACCAGTTGAAAATCATAGTTCTATTCGGGGCTTTACTTGGAGTGGTGGCTAAGAATGATTTGGAGTTTGAGCAAATGGATGTCAAGACAATTTATACATGGAGAACTTGAGGAGAGCATCTACATGCAACAACCAGAGGGGTTCATAGCTTCATAGAAGGAAGATTATATGTGCTAGTTGAAGAAATCCTTGTATGGATTAAATCAGTCACTGGGGCAGTGGCATAAGAGGTTTGATTCATTCATGACTATTCATGATTTTGATAAATGTAATTATGATAGTTGTGTGTACTTCAGAAAGGAAAGTGGTAGATCAACTACATATTTGTTATTATATGTTGATGATATGCTCATATCATCTAAGGATAAAGCAGATGTCAGAAAAGTAAAATTAAAACTCAGCAATGAGTTTGACATGAAGGATTTGGATGCAACAAAGAAAATTCTTGGAATGGAGATCTTGAGGGGTAGAAAGGCTGGTAATTTGTATCTGATTTAGAAGGGGTACATTAAGAAGGTACTTGAAAGATTTAATATGGTGAAAGTTAAGGCTGTCAGTACTCCCTTGGTTGCCCATTTCAAACTATCATCTAACTTGTGTCCACAGTCAGATGAAGACATTAATTATATGTCTCAAACTATAATGTATACNTAAAAAGACACCAGAAGAGGTATGGTCTGGTAAACCTTCTTGTTATTCTGATTTGAAATTTTTTTGGTGTCCGGCTTATGCTCATGTGGATAATAGGAAGTTGGAGCCTAGAGCTAGAAAGTGCATCTTTCTTGGGTATAAATAAGGTGTGAAAGGGTATAAGTTGTGGTGTCCCGAGACCAGAAAGATGGTTGTTAGTCAGAATATAGTATTTGATGAACTTGCTATGGCTCGTGATTCACCTATTGGTGATTCTGATAAAACTAAGGGGCTGAATCATTCAACTCAGGTGGAGTTGGAAATTGGTTCAAAAAAATAATTAGAGGTTATAGAACAATCTACTACATATCAGTCCAGTTTGGGGTTGATAGACAGTAATATCTTACCTACTTTGCCTACACTACCAGCACCTCAATATTCTATAGCTAAGGATAGACCTTGCAGACAGATTAGACCTCCACGGAAGTATGGGAAAGTGGATTTGATAGCTTATGCATTGAGTGTAGCTGAAGTATTGATTCCACTGAGGAGCATGCATCATATTCAAATGTAGTCAGTTGCAGTGATTCTAGTAAATGAATGATTGCTATGTAGGAGGAGATAAAGTCAATGAGCAAAAATAACACTTGGGGGGGATTGGTGAAATTACCTAAAGGTAAAATAGTAGTTCGTTATAAATGGGTGTTCAAAAGAAATGAAGGTACATCAGAGATTGAAGATGCTAGATACAAGGTAAGATTGGTGGCAAAAAGCTACAGTCAAATTTCGGGTGTTGATTTTACAGCTGTGGTCTCACCAGTTGAAAATCATAGTTCTATTCGGGGCTTTACTTGGAGTGGTGGCTAAGAATGATTTGGAGTTTGGGCAAATGGATGTCAAGACTATTTATTCATGGAGAACTTGAGGAGAGAATCTACATTCAACACCTAGAGGGGTTCATAGCTTCAAAGAAAGAAGACTATGTGTGCTTGTTGAAGAAATCCTTGTATGGATTAAAACAGTCACCGAGGCAATGATATAAGAGGTTTGATTCATTCACAACTATTCATAGTTTTGATAGATGTAATTATGATAGTTGTGTATACTTCAGAAAGGAAAGTGGTGGATCAACTATATATTTGTTATTATATGTTGATGATATGTTCATAGTAGCCAAGGNAAGGTGCTTGAAAGATTCAATATGGTGAAAGCTAAGACTGTCCGTACTCCCTTGGCTGCCCACTTCAAACTATCATCTAACTTGTGTCCACAGTCAGATGAAAACATTGATTATAAGTCTCGGGTTCCTTACTCCAGTGCTCATGTATACTATGATTTATACAAGACCTGATTTGGCACATTCAGTTAGTGCAGTTAGTAAATACATGGCTAATCCTGACAAAGAACATTGAAAAGAAGTGCAGTGGATCTTCAGATACTTGAGAGGCTCTTTAAATGCTTGTTTACATTTTGGTAGAAATTCAGATGGAGTCATCGATTATGTGGATTTAGATTATGAAGAATATCTTGATAAGAGGAGATAACTTACAAGGTATGTGTTTACCCTTGGACGCTGTGCTATCAGCTGAAAAGCTACTTTGCAAAATACAATGGCTTTGTCTACAACAGAAACAAAATATATGGTCATTACAGAGGCATGTAAGGAGATTATATGGTTGAGAGGATTAATTGGTGAAATCAGTGAAGACTTGTAAATATCTATAGTATTATATGATAGGTAGAGTGCAATTTTATTGAATAAGGATCACATGTTTCACGAGAGGACTAAGCACATTGATGTAGGCTACCATTTTGTGCATGATGTGATTGGTCATGGTGATATTGTAGTGAGCAGGGGTGATACCAAGGATAATCTTGCTGATATGATGACAAAACCACTTCCTATTGCTAAGTTTGAGCATGGTTTGAACTTAGTTGGTGTTTGTCATTGATTTAGTCCATTGGAACTTCTTTGGTATAGGACTTGTGGATTATGGATCCACTAACCATGTGTGCATTAATAATGAACGTTCTTCATAAAACAGGAAAGCTTAGTAGGATGGATTATCCTACTAGATTGATCTATCTACATTAGTAGTATTTTTTTCATTTTCTTTTAAGTAGTGGTAGGATTTTGTTTTTTAGAGATTGTTATGTTATCTCACACCTGAAGTAGAATTTAGTTTATTTCTTGTTTTGGACAACTATATTCTATTACTGATTATGAATAAAATACTCGAATTTGGCTTGATATCTATATCCATATGTTAAACTCAACTACTAGAACACTAACATAATATTATCTTCTACTAATGAAATCAGAAATATCGTCGTGACACTTTAGACTTTGACATATAAGCATATAAGATTAAAATGATTAAAAAAGATGTGCATAAATGGTTTGGAGGTGGAACACTTTAGACTTGGACATATAAGATTATATCAAGAGATCATTTTCAGCTAAAAAATATGATGCCAAAGATGTTTTGGAATTAGTCGATTCTTATATATGTAGGCCTATGAGTGCACGTAGGACATGCAGTGACAAGTTTTTGTCATATTTGTGGATGACTACATGAGATACAAATACATATAATTGATGTCTAAAAGTTCGAAAAATTTGAAAAGTTCAAAGAATATCGTAAAGAGGTTGAGAAACATTTGGGGAAAAATATCAAGACATTTCAATCGGAATAAGGTGATGAATACCTTTTAAATGGATTTAGAAACTACCTATCACTCTATCAGAATACGTGATTGTATGCCAACTAAGGCTCAGACGGACGCCCAACAGAATGTCGATTCAGAGAGGAGAAACAGAATTTTATTAAATATGGTTAGATCCATTACAAGTTTTTAACATTTCCACCATCATTTTAGGGATATGCCCTCGAGACTCATGCATATGTTTGAGAACTTAGTTCCATCAAAATCTTTTCCTAGGATATCTCTCGAAATCTAGAATGGACGTAGACCTAGCATTGGTCATCTCTGTATCTGGGGTTGTCTGGCATATGTGCTCAATGGAAAGGCTAAAAAATTGGAAACAAGATCAAATGTATGCTTGTTCACAGGGTATCCTAGAGACACTAGAGGATATTATAGTTACGAGGACAAGAAGATATTTTTTAGTAAAAATGTAACCTTTTTGGAGGAAAGTATACATAAGAACGTATTCCAAAAGTAAGGTGGTCAGAAAAGATGAAAGGACCGGATCCTAGATCATGTGCACCAAAACCTAAAATTGAACTTGATGAACAAGTATCCTTGATAAACGGAAGTGATATATGACTCTATCCTAGCAGGAGCTGTTATATACAAAAATTATTATAGTCCAACTAGATGTCATGTCAACCACAAAATATGCAATTGATCATGCCTAAACTCATGATAGAAGTCAACGAATGGTAATCGAAAGGTGAGCTACTATCGCATGGGTGAGAAAAATAGTCCTACTGCAATACTCGAAGAGTCCACCCATGTCACGTGGGCATGTTTAACAAGGTTCTAGTCACAAAACACGACTGACATTTGATTTCACAAGAGCATTATCTTGATGCTTGTGTAGTAAAAGGAATACTACGTAACAATTTATTTAGAAACATCGGTCACATTAGGGGACTCTTTCTAATGGAAGAGTATTATATCGGGACGTGAATCGTTGGGTCAAGGTCTTCGCTACAGGATTAGGGATGGGAAGACAGTTGATATGTTCCAAGACTCACAGTTATCAAAACCTCCTATTTGACTAATCACCCAAAAAGGAATTTACATTTATAGAAGTGGATATAAGTGCTTGTTGAATGGTGATCTAGATCACACGAAGGTGCTAGTACTTCTGATGGTGTCTCTGGAGGAAATTTGTCTCAAGGTTGTAACTTCTTTCATTGAGTGATGGATGAGTTGAAGAAAAATAGACCACCAAGGATTCGAGGCTTAGTATATCTTCTATATACCGAATCAAAAGACCACAATTACAAAAACCCAAAACCACAACTCAATCCTAAACAATCGGTTGCTTTCTTGGCTAGCCCACAAAGGACATGGTACGAGTTATTTGCAATCACACGAATAAGCTACAAAGGCTAGAAGAAACAAAAAGAAAAAAAGACACAACAGTGGAAGCACGAAGCAAGTAACTGTAGCCGCTGATTTCTCCTCACAGGTAAGTTGCAAATATAATTTCATACTACCAAAGCCAAACAAATGAGAGTCAAACATATTTAGGTTAGGGATGGGCTTTTAGGTTAGACACTATTTAGGCCCAAGAGCTAATGAATAGTGGGCTATCAACCTAAGAAGCCATCCAAGATTTATAGATCGGGCCATGAGTAACACTAGTTAAATTAGGTTACTTCAAATGACCCAAATAAGTTGTAGGATTGGTTTGAGCGATTGTGGTGTTTTGATTTCACTTCACTCATTGGCCGAGGATGAAGTATAATCCAAAAATGATTTAACATCATCGCTCGAAATTTATTGGGTATCAAAAAATCCAACAAATCTCCACCTTGATACATAATCAATCTGCAAGCAAACAAAACACAAAGTTTATACTTGCCTAATTAAAGTAACCAATAAAATTGAAATCACAGACCTTACCTTGTGTTTCGAACCCGAAACACATACCATACCCGCTCCATGTACTCACCAGGGCTAAGGTCAATAAAACACCCGAGTAGAAGCAGATAACAATAGTAAACAATCAAGAGAAAATAATCATGCGATGAACATATAATATAGGATAATCCACAAATCTTTCCAAATAATACGTTCACACAGAACAATAGATTAACACCAAATTAATCGAGCACATGGCCAACACATATGCAATAAATGTATAAACGACCCCACAAAAAGATTCACTACACCTATCATATCCCGTTTTGTGTTGTTCACACCTCGAGAACACATATCTCGCCACATTGCCCACCATACTCACAAGACTAATCACTCAACCTTTGTCTAACTAGTAGGCCTCTATAGAATCTTAGTCCTTAGGATAATCCTCTATCACCATACCACTTCTCCCAACCTAAGTAGATAATGGGTCTTCACCTAACAGAAGTGATAGAGGGTCACTCACGCTCCACCCGATCAGGGTCTCTTTTCAGATAAAGGATTCCAACATTTGATCATCGCTCCAATCGTGGTCCAAATGTCACACTCCACATCCCCGGTACAAACCACTAATGTACCCCTAGGCATATATACTCCATCTTACCAGCAGACACACAACACACTGCTAATGCATCTTAACCCATCATGCAGGCAAGCAATAACACCAAGTAATTAAATTGCTCTCAAATTCATGCAAATGCACAAATAAAACACATTGGAATGCACATATAATCGTACAAACGAATTAAGCAATCATATACATGCAGAAAAGATTACACACGGATGCACATGCAGTAACTATGTTTACTCTCAATAAACCTCACTATGGTCATCACTCGACCATATAACCAAATTCGCTGCGTCTCTCATCTTATCATTCTGCTTATCCTTTTTCTTCTTGGGATAGTCCCTAAAAAAGTGTCCAATCTTACCACAATTGTAACACAGTCTACCACTAGACTTGTCACATCCCTTGTACTTCTTCTTACCACCATCATCACTTAAGTCACTACTCGAATCACCATTATCTTGATCTCTATCCAAATTCATTTATTTAAACTTCATTCTACTCTTCATCATATGCAATTCACCTATTCTCTTATTATCTCTTTCAGCTTTAATCTCTATCTCCTTACTTCTAAGGGAATCTATGACAATCTCAGGTGTTAAAGTGTCCATACCATACTTAATTGCATTCTTAACCTCTCTATATGAATCAGGCATTAAATTCAGCAAAATAATGACCTTATACGTTTCAGATACTTTTTCATCACAAGTAACAATATCTTGAACAAATTTGTTGAAAATATCTAACTTGTCATCTAGATCCTTTGAATGATCCATTTTAGACTAAAAAATCTTTCAAGCAAATACGATTTTGTTAGGAGTAGACTTAAGCAAATATAAGTCTTCCAAATTTTGCCAAAGTTCTTTTGTAGAATCAAGTTTTCCAACTTTTCTCAAAACGGTATCGGATAGGTGTAAAATAATTGAAGTGTAGATTCTCAGGGTTTCGTGAGACTCGAGATCTCAGATCAAGGGAATGTTCAAACGGGTCAAGTCTAAATGTTCTAACATAATAGTCAATGTAACACAAATGTATGTCAACAAAAAATTTAAGTTCTCACACAATTAAACGCAGAAGCATTTATCAACTTGCAGGTAAATCCAACACATCAAATAGAGCAAATAGTTCCTAAATTTATAGCACAAGCAATGTTACCGCACACAAGGTAACATCAATCCTAATGTCACCCCATACGATGATGTGGTAATGGTGAAATTTAAATGGGATTAGCCAATTTATCAGAGCGGACCTATCTGAGTCCGTAAATTACGAGAAATATGATTTTAACAATTTAGGGCCACCACTATTCACCCTAAAATCTCCCGCAACCGATCTAATGCAGAATCGAATCATGAATGCGCAGAGGCAAAATCGTCCAAATTTTACCATATCACCTGAAACAGAAAACTAACACCACCAAAATGTTAAGAAAAATGTCAAGAACAAACTGCCTGAAGATACTATCGGCGAGAAACGCTCCATGCGCCCTCACGTGCAGTCACCGGAGTTCCACGCGTCGGTTACCACGCGTCGTCGCGTCGATCACGCACTACCTACCCAGGTGCGCCTTGGTCTACAGATCAAAGTTCTGGCTTCCATTTTACCAATGGACTTCTGGATTGGCCAAAATCGTCGATTGCATGTCCTTTTTTGGGAAATTTTGGACAGTTTCGTTTTTACAGCTTTTGCTTCGTTTCTGGTCGTTTTCAGGTCTGGTTTTCATCGAAAATCCACCACCAACATGGCTCTGATACCAAATGTTGAAGAAAATAGACCACCAATGATTCCGAGCTTAGAATATCTTCTATATACCAAATCAAAACACCATAATTACACAAACGCAAAACCACAACTCAATCCCAAACAATCGATTGCTTTCTTGGCTAGCCCACAAAGGACATGGTATGAGTTATTTGCAGCCACACGAACAAGCCATAAAGGCTGGAAGAAATAAGAAGAAGAAAAGGCACAACACTGGAATCACGAAGCAAGTAACTGTAGCCGCCAGTTTCTCTCCTCAGAAGTAAGTTGCAAATATAATTTCATACTACCAAAGGTAAACAAACGGGAGTCAAACATATTTAGGTTAGGGATGGGCTTTTAGGTTAGACACTATTTAGGCCCAAGAGCTAATGAATAGTGGGCTAACAACCTAAAAAGCCATCCAAGATTTACGGGTCGGGCCATAAGTAACATTAATTAAATTATGTTATTTCAAATTATCCAAATAGGTTGTAGGATTGGTTTGAGCGATTGTGGTGTTTTGATTTCACTTCACTCATCGGCCATGGCCTACAAAGTATAATCCAAAAATGGCTTAATATCATCACCCGAGATTTATTAGGTATCAAAAAACCCAACAGGATGAAAGGATATTTGGACTAGAAAACTAGCACAGATTGAATAGAGCTAGTCATGGTTCTCAAAGACTCCGACCAATGATTCTGCTTTCCAAACATGGGCTAGTAATGGCATAACAACACGTAGAAAGAGTGGGTTATTCCACAGTGGAAGATGTCGAGGCTGGTGTAACGCGAGATAGTCTACTTTTTGCCAAACAAAATGGTTTCACGTTGGAGGTGACATTGTCTGATATTGTAGCTCTATTAGTTGATGTTAATTGTGGCTCTTGTTGTTTTATTCCCCGTGACGAGAAAAGACTACCCACTTTGTATCCTTTTTTATTCCTTTAGTTAGTAGCGCTTCTCGATAGATTGATTTTATTCCGCTC
>CAIGRF010291431.1:37215-53960 GCA_903798235.1 Fraxinus ornus | reverse complement strand
TACCAAACATACTCTTAAGAGTTTGTTTGATTCTCATTAATAAGAAAAAATGAGTTTTCAATAGTGTTTTTAAGAAAATGTATGATTAAAAAATACGAACTTATAGTATACGTGTAGAATATTTTATTACTTGAATGTGGTTAAAAATGATCACATAGTAAACCATAAAATAAATTAATATATATCAAACAAGCACTAATTTAGACCCCTATTTTGTCCACTTGTATGTGTGTACTCGTTCTCATAACATGTTAAGAGTGTGTTTAGTGCACATTAAAATGAAAGAATGCGTTTTTTTGAAGTGATGTAATGAGAAATATGTGGTTGAAAAAGAAGAAAAAGTTATTGATGTGATGAAAAATATTATTTTATTGAAAAATGTGTGGTTGAAAATGAGTAGAAGAATGAGAATGAAAAAAATAATGTGGGACAAACGGGGGCTATATGTTAAGTTTAAGGACGTGTTCGATTGTACTTAAAATTCAATTAAAATTGAAAATATAGCCGTTATTGAGTCATACTCGTCTAATAAAAGTCAACAATAATGATTAATTTTTCAATTTTAATCCGATTTTAATATCTACCGAAGACACCTAAAAGAGAAGTTAAAATGTAAAAATCAGCATATACATTCAGTATATATGCTCTTAACTTTATAAATATTGTATTTTTTTCAAATTATTAAAAAAAGGTTTAAGCTTTGCTAAATTGCTTATCTTCAACCTTTCTTGCTATATAGAATTTGACATAAAGTTGGCACAAATGGGTTCACTTGGAAATAAATTGAATCTGAGGGCCTAATCAGAAAATCACACGTCTTGAGATAAAATAGCGACTGGGTCTGTCAACCAAACGATGTCGTTTCCTTAATCGTCTTCAACAGAAAGATGGCGGGAAAGTTCGCCATTATAATCAATCCTAGGGTTTTCCATTACAGCAAACTACTCCTCCATTTCACTGACGAAAAAATAAAAATTCAACCTTCCTCAAGATGCCGACATACAAGATTAGGGGAATCAATCTGGATTTCCCTTTTGAGGCTTACGATTGCCAGCTCGTTTATATGGAAAAAGTCATTCAATCTCTTCAAACGGTAGAAATAATAACTTTCATTAATTCTTTTTTGTCAATGTTTGACATTGAAATAATCAATATCTGCTTTGTTGTTTTTACATGTTTAATTACTGGGAATGAACGAGAAATCAACTAATTATTAGGCACACAGTGGTACTTGATGTTAAATGTTATGTTATAATCAACGAAAAGCTTGCAATTGGGGTACTTTTAATACAATTGAGTGGTCTTGGTTTCCGGGTAGCCTTAATTTGTCTGCGTGTAAAGGCAGCCACGAGAAGAAAAGAGGCTCTGCTTCACATGCTGGCCATTATGATGTCATGAAATGCATGGAAAAAAATACTTATAGTTCTTGGACTTTTTATTGATCATATATCAATGTTAGCATCAGCGTGGTGAGTATTCATCCCTTGCATTTGTTTGTAATTGCTTATGATGGCAGAGGTGTAATGCACTATTGGAGAGTCCAACTGGAACTGGAAAAACACTCTGTCTTCTGTGTGCCACATTGGCATGGAGAAAGAGTCTGGGCGGTTTCTCCACTAATCAGAGTGATATAAGAAGTCATATCAGTGGAAGCCAACATTCAGATGGATCTTTACCACAGTCCCAGGGTTCAAAGTTACCCACTATAATATACACATCACGCACCCACAGCCAAATTCGGCAAGTAATTCAAGAACTGAAAAGGACCACTTACAGGTCAGGTTTCTCTGCAATTGCTTTTACAATAAAGAACCAATTTTGGCACAGATCTCCAATGTTGTGACTCAGCATGAGAGAAGGGTCTTATATAGTTCAATAAATTGTGTGTTTTTCATCATTCCCACATTTCTGTGTAATTGAATAAAGCAAGAAGCTACATGAAGTAGTATACAGCTAAGAGAATGGAAAGTCGTGAGATAAAGGAAAATACTTTCAAGTGACATCAGGTTGGACAATGTATGTTCAGATAAACTGAAGTTACAGAAAGATTTAATTAAAATGTGCTTCTGTGTAAAAACTGGCACTTTCACTTCTTTGCATAGTGGGGTAGGCGAACTTGACGCAATGCCTCACTATATGGCATCTCTTTCAGTTGCTCCTCCATGAGATCATTTTCCTCACTTGTTCACTTCTACTTTTCTACTTTTCCCGCAACAGTTGAGATGGTTAAATGAGACGGTAGAGATATATTGGCACTCAAGTTCTGATTCTTGTGCATTTCTTATGATGTTGCTTTGCTTGACTGGATAGAAAAATGAATTTTAACTACTTTTCAGCACAGCCAAACAGAGGGTATATGTCATGTATATCTGATAGCGTGCTGTAATTTCCCAAACAATAAGTAGGTCTTTTCAGAAATGCATTTTAATAGTGGAATATTACAAAGCTTATGATTTTCACAATTGGGCAATGATTTTGTCAGAGCTTCTATTTTTCATTGGTTATGACATATTATTATTGTTTCCTGTTAAGACTTTCATTTTTTGAAATTTTGTTGCACTTAATGCTGATGTTGGCAAGTAATCAGACTGTAATATTACTGAAAACAAGACGATAGTCCATTTGCAAATCTTCTGCTCCTGTGGTATTCATTTTGGGTCTTTTACGTGTTATGTCTTTTATTGGAGTGGTTTATTTGGAGCAACCGTGTACTTTTCCTGCTTTTCTTTCTGACGCCTTTTGCAGACGTGTATGTTCATAAAGTTGCACCGACAAACTTTAATTGGCTCGCTATCTGATAAAGTTCAGGCCCAAAATGGTCGTGTTAGGATCTCGAGAGCAGTTGTGCATTCACGAAGAAGTGAGTTTACTCCGTGGAAAAGCACAGACAAATGCCTGCCACTCTCTTTGCAAAAAACGCACAAAGCGGTATTGTGCCCACTTCTCACGTGTTACAGGTATGTGCACGTTATATATCTTTCTTATGTGTTACACACATAGGATTGTGGGTATAATATACTCAAAGAGTTCATGTTTTGGCTAGCTTGATAAAAAATTGCATGCTTTGCACATAACATGTCACTCAGTATGTTATTTCAAAATGGACCCATTGAATCCATTTGCTTTTTTTTTTTTTTGTCTATTTTATTCTGTCTACTAGCTGATATTTTTCATTGAAGAGCGCTCCAACTACATAATGTTATAAAGTAGAGATGAAATTCAACATGGCTAGCTTGTATGCTCTAGTGCTGTGCTCTGATGCAATGGAAGCATGGGTAGTTATTTCCATTACATAAATGAGTAAGGGTGTGTTTGATAAGATTAGAATTTGTTATGGGATCTCAAGGAGCTAGTGAATCTTTGTTATCTACCTTTTCCTTTGAAGTATCCAGGGTGTTTTGTAAGGATGTTAATGGGTTCTGCATATTCAGCCATTGGGGCTTAATTGTAATAGAGTGAATTCCTTTGTTATTAGTAAATGTAAAGATTCTCCGACAGTAAAAGGCCACAATGGTTCCTAGTAGTGTGTAAGATCTCGATGGATGTTGTGGAAAGTTTCCCTATCTTTTTGTTGTAATAACTAATTCATTTTTGTAAATCAAAACAGTACAAGTGTTTGGTTCTTCACATTTTCGTTGTAAGATGGTATGTTTTTTAGATAACATTAGATGGCTAATAATGCAAAATATGTTCCATGATATTATTTCATCGTATTGCATAATATCTCATCTCCGCCTTTGCATTCTTTTAGAATTTGTGAAGAATAATCCTGGTCTTGGAGATGATCCTATTGACATAGAGGACTTGGTCAATATTGGAAGAAGCTGTGGACCGTAGGTTTTCTGGTCACCCTTATCATCTATACCATTGAATTGGTAAAACTAAGGTTGCAAATGATTGTTTATTTTTAGGTGCCCTTACTACTTGTCACGGGAAGTCCACAAGGCTGTTGACATCTTATTTGCACCTTACAACTATCTTATAGATCCTGGGAACCGAAAATCTCTGAATATTGAGTGGAACAACAGCATCCTCATATTTGATGAAGCCCACAATTTGGTATGCGTGAATGCATCAACTCTGGTTGAACACTTTTTTTTTTCCTGTTCAGGTCGATATTCAGATATTCATTTTGCTTTGAAAAATTATGATAAAAACTTATCAATTTTCAAATAACTTCAAGCACTATGGACTTGATGCACTCAAGTACTGACAAATAGACTATATTCTATAAGTGCAGGAAGGCTTATGTGCTGATGCGGCCTCTTTTGATCTGCCTTCTAGTCTTCTAACCGCTTGTATTTCTGAAGCAAAAACTTGTGTAGACCTCTCTATTGCTAGGAGGGAAAAGTCAAGTGATAAGTCAAGCAATCCAGATAACTTCGCTGTTCTTAGAGGTAAAGTGAGCTTTTGCCTTCAATGATTGAGAATAGTTGAGCCAGTGCATAGGAAAAATAGGGTATATTTACATAGATGTTGAAGACGAGATTATAAGTTGATAGAAAATTATTTCGGTTTGTACGCGAGGAAGTGTGTTGAAGACAATATTTAAATGAATACGAGTCACTCATGGCCTCTATCTAATGGTATCTAATGGTTTAAACTTTTAGATGAGATGATTAACAATTGATATATAAACATATTGGTGGATAGATAAATAGGACATATCAATTGATCGGAATTGAGAACTGCCAGACATTTTATATGTGTCCTTCATCAAGAAAGATGTATGTCTAATGTTCCTGAAGCTCCCCCTCAAGCTGAAAAAATATACATCATTTGTGCCCAGCTTATACTCAAGTCTAAGCCACCCAATGCTTTGCTATGTAAACTGGTGCTCCCCTGTCTTAACATGTGATCTTTGAATCACCTTATGCAATATTTATTCTTCTAACAAATGGAGATTTACTAAAATATGTTTCAACCCTTGGGAAACAATATTAGATGCGAGGTTAATAGCAACTTATTGTCAAAAAATACAAATGCAAAGGGTTTGCAATATCCAAGTGCCTTCAGAAATGCTTCAAATATGCGACACATAAGTAGTGTATCTCTTTGCTGCATACGTAGATTCAGCACTTGATCTACCTACACAGTTTTTTTGTTGTTCCTTCAACACACAACAGTAGCCAGTTGTGGATCTGAAAACTGAGAATGATTTCTGAATAACGCTTGTGTACCATACAAAGCAATTTAAAGCTTACTTTTTATTGTTTCATAAAGAAGGAAGAAAGAAAGCTATTCTATTTAGGGTTTCGAATGACTTCAATGAATTAGCCACTAATTACAGATAAGATGAATACAAAGTCAGTTTCACACCAGAGGAGATAAAATATCAAATCCCAGATGATATGGACCATAAAATTTGTCTGTTACTGCAAAGACTTCCTAGCACTCCTTCAAGCAGTTTATCGTTCCCAGCTTGCTTGTAAATGGTTGAGCTTCAAGTCCCTTGGTCAGTATGTACTGTCCAGAAATGACGACTAAATCAACACGCACTTTTTTTTTTGGTCATGTTGAAGTCGATTACAGGCTATATTTTTTCCTTAACTTCTTGTCATGTTTAAGTTAATATGGACATACCTCTCTGGCATGTATTGCCTAAGCAGTTTCCTCAGTGAGCACATCCTGCCAGATTCTAAATC
This sequence comes from Fraxinus ornus, assembly GCA_903798235.1. NCBI lineage: Eukaryota > Viridiplantae > Streptophyta > Magnoliopsida > Lamiales > Oleaceae > Fraxinus > Fraxinus ornus. The sequence goes on along the minus strand of CAIGRF010291431.1, from coordinate 48,315 downwards.
ACTACCTGCAGGTTAGCACAAAATTGTGAAAATAACCAAAATTCTGGCATCCAAAAATTGAAGCTGTCAAGTTTATTTTGAGGTGAAATATAGCATCAGATAACTCTGCAATTGAAGATACGAAAATTGAGATGCCCTATCCAGGAATATCCAAAAATTAGAAAAGAGAGCAGGCAATGTCAGAGAAAAGAGAATTAGGTGAACCTTATTATACGATCTCCATGAATGAACAGAACTTCAAGGTGATCAAGCATTGTGTCAGACTGACAAATGATGATGCCAGCACCAAAGAATGTATTCTTGAAACATCACTGCTCTTCATGTTTTAATCTTATCATGGGTGGTTAGAAAAATATAAATGCATTCATGAGACCCCATTGACCTGGAAACGAGATTTTGTTTTCCTGAATAATGTCTTTAGTGTGCTATTGCTTGCTTTCCCTTAAGCTAGATTATTTTTTATTTAATTGTGCTTTTCCTGCAGCACTTCTTTTGAAGCTTGAGAAGAGAATATCCGAGGTGCCTATTGAATCCAAAGAATTGGGTTTTACAAAGCCTGGGCCGTATATTTATGAGCTACTAGCTGATTTAAATATCACTCAGAAAACAGCCACTATGCTGATTGATATCACTGAGGAAGCATGTCTACTTCTCGAGGAAGGTACAAAACTGCCACTGCCTTGGCATTCAATATCTTACTCTACGATATAATGTATTTAGAATATGAAATTTGTAGTTTTTTCTCATACCGATGCCATGAACTCTCTCTCTCTCTCTCACACACACTCACATACATCTGTTTTGTTAAAGCAGACTAAATTTTGTACTCTAAATTTTGGTACTAGTTTATTGTTGATCTGGTAATATTTTGTATCTGTTACACTAATTTTCTGGTCATACCATCAGACACAAATGTCATTGACGCTGGAGGATCTCACAAAACAAAGGGGACAATTTGTAGGTTGGAAAGCATGGGTGACATTCTTAGAACAATTTTCAGAGATGGTAGTAATGCTCATGCCAAATACTATCGTGTGAGTTTGGAAATCAAATTTTTTTTGTTGTGTTGTGTCATGATTTCCAGTGGGATTTATGGGAATCTGAATCCCACATCGGAAGTATGGACTTCCTTTGTGTGGTTTATATGGGCTTGAGTTCTCCAACCACATTAGCTAGCTTTTGTGGGGTGGCTCTTCCAAGTTCCGTGACATGTTGTGAATTTCCCCTGCCATTTTACATTTTTTCTTCAGAGCTAAATTTTATTGTTACTGATTGAGATCATTGTCTGATGCAAGTCTTTGACTCTTGACACTTTTTTAGGTTCATATCCAGGAAGTTGAAGCAAGTGCTGTAGATGTCTTTAAAGGTTGTACAAAGTTTGCTATCTGATATTATTGAAGAACTTTCTTTTACACGTGTGTTGAATTATTTTAATGAAGTTTTTATGTTCTCACAAGTCGCGAGAGTAGCGCATAACTTAAATTTGCATAATACTATGATTACTTCTCGTGGCCTTGTGAAATCAATCATACAATGAATATATTTGTTTAAACTTTAAACAGATCACAAAATGTTGAAGCATATTGATTAATAGCTTTGCTTTCCAGCTGCAATGAATCCAAAGCCTGTGTGGGGTATGTGTTTTCTGGAAGTGACATGAAACTCTTTTGGAGTAGTAATTGTAGAGTTCAGTAAATTCTAAATTGTTGACATGTTCTCATTTGTTCATGATAATGAAATTGGAAAGGAAAGAAAAAAAATGATATAACCTGTAGCTCATCCACGTAATATTTCGAGTTAACAAGCTGTGTTAACTTTCAAAAATCTTAGCTAACGCACCTTTCTTACTGTTGTCTGTCTAGATTCAAATGTGTGTTCAATTGTAAGTTTTATCTGTTAAATACTCCGTACACCTCTGTATTTCTTAATATTCGTTTGACTTTGGATGATGCAGGGAAGTCTTCTCGAATACTGAGCTGGTGGTGTTTCAATCCAGGAATTGCCATGGAGGAGTTCTCGAGGCGAGGTGTTGGATCCATCATTTTGACATCTGGCACATTGTCACCTCTGGATTCATTTGCCGAGGAATTGAAATTGTAAGTTTCTCTTATTCAGGCTGTTTTTCTTCAGATTCTTTCTTTGTTTTGAAGTATGCAACATTTATGTTAGTTTCCTTTTTTGCAGAGAATTTCCTGTTCGTTTGGAGAATCCTCATGTTATAACAGGGGATCAGATATGGGCGGGAGTGGTACCAGTTGGGCCATCTGGCTATTCTTTTAATTCTTCTTATCGCAGTCGTGATTCCATAGAGTACAAGCAGGAACTTGGCAATGCCATTGGTATGCATTTTATTCCACAAATTACAATATTTTCAGAAATTTGGAGTTTGGAAAAGCATAGTGCAAGAGCTGTACTACAACATGCAGCACATGCAGCAAGTATTTGTTTGACAAGATTTCTAAAACTTAAATTTCATGCTTCAGTAAATTTTGCTCGTATTGTGCCGGATGGTCTTCTTGTATTTTTCCCATCTTACTACCTTCTGGATCAATGTATAAGCTGCTGGAAAACTGCGGTAAGACATATAACACTGAAGAATAAATGGTCTGCTGTGTATTTCTTTTTCAATGACCATCTTTCATGCTTTTTAGGGTAATGGAAACTTAATAAACTCCAGTACAATCTGGGAAAGAATATGCAAATTTAAGTTGCCAGTTGTGGAACCCAGGCAATCTTCACTCTTTCCTTTGGCAATTGAAGTAAGTACTGTAAATACAGATGTCTTCTGTCATTTTTATTACCTTATAATGTCGTCAGCGAACTCTCAGCTGTTCCACTGCTTTATTATCTATCTTCTTGCATTTTTCCGTGGATCAGGACTACATGACAAAAATAAAAGTCAAATCAACTTCTGGGGCAGTATTTTTTGCAGTCTGCCGTGGCAAGGTATATCCTATGTAACACAACAAGTTTCTTGCGGCTTTACTGCCATTTGGTTTTAGATTTATAAATGTGAATTGACTTTCAGACTTGAATTTTTTGAAAGTCTTAAATATGTAAACCTAATGTATCTATACAGAGTATTCTGGTGTATATCCTATGCTGTTACTTCCTGATAGAGCGTGCTTATGTATGTATGTGGATAATGATTGCTGTAGATAACATATGTCGATAATGATTGCTGTAGATAACATGGTTATTAGGTTTGTGTATATTTGATGGGCCTAAAAAAGAACAAGAGTTGTGTGTTACACGCTGATTAGTGGAACTGTACACAACATCTTTTGGAAGTCAAAATGATTTATTTCGATCTATTTCGTGTCTCTTGCTTTCGGGCAGTTTTGTATTTTGAACTTTGAATCCACATGCTGTAACTCTAAAGTAGTTCTCTGTGGATATAGGAGCAAATGAATATGCTAATGAATGACATTTAATACTTATGATGTTGATTTGTTGTCCTGTAACTTGTTAGCAATGTTCTAGATTAAAATATATACTTTCACACAAAGTTGCATTTTATTGCCATTGAAGTGCAGAATAACAATGAGAATATCATTAATCTGCTTTTGGTCAACTGAACAAAGTATTGGTTAGTATAGCTAAAAACCTTCAAGTCGTTCAGTTAGTAATATATTCGGTTATAGTCTCGAGTACAATTATATTTTCAGAAATACTGTTACTTGGTTCATTTTCTTCTTTGATTTATTCTATGCAAGTCCAGAAAATGTCGTTTGACGCATTGCTTTATTGAAGTTGTTAGTTTACACTAAGTGGCATATGCTTTTGTTCATGCAGATGGTAACACTTTTGTCGCTTTTCAATCATTATATTGCTTTTGTTTATGTGGAGGTCACTTTTATAGCTTTTCGATCATATATAATAGGTGAGTGAAGGATTGGATTTTGCTGATCATGCGGGTAGGGCAGTGGTCATCACTGGTATACCATTTGCCACCAGAACTGATCCTAAGGTTTGTTTTACTGTGCCTTTTTCCCTTCAAATCTGTTCCCGTGAATTTTCAATGCAGGATAGTCCACTAATTTTAAAGATGTTGAAGGTTCTATCAATCTTCTTCAAGTGCTAGGTTTTTTATAAACCTGGCTTCTCTAGCTTTGATGGACATACTTCTGGACACTTTTTCGATTAAACATATGGTGGATATGTCATTTCCTTTTTCAGTGCACAAAACCGAATCTCATAGAAAAAAAAAATGAAATACACAATCCCAATCCATTGCTAAGATGGAGAAACCCTGATTGAGGGATCCCTCTGTCAATACAGAAATAAAAGTAGCAAGAATCAATTGTCATTTGTGATGTTCGCTTCCATCAATGAACAACATGAACAAGAGATAGACGTCTCTACTTTTCCCTTTCCCTTTTCCTTTTCATATTAATATTTTTTAGACAATTCTTCAATGTTATATGGTACAAGACAGGTTCGTCTGAAACGTGAGTACTTGGATCAACAAGCACAGTCACAAAAGATAGGCTGCAAGGTAGTATTGAACTAGCAAAATGAAATAATGATATTTTACGAAAAACTCTATTTTGTCAACATTAATTTGCTACTAATATTGTTGTGAAGTGACAGGGTCTGTATGGAGAAGAGTGGTACACTCAACAAGCATCACGAGCTGTAAATCAGGCTGTTGGTCGAGTCATTCGTCATCGCCATGATTATGGAGCAATTATATTTTGTGATGAAAGGTTGTTGCCATCAATTATCTTAAAGTTGATCCACAAATTGTCACCAAGTACAATTTATATTGTTATGTGAGGATATAGCTATATAGTTTTTTTTCACTAAAAAAATAATTTGGTTACATTCAATTCTTGTCTATCTACATGTCTAAATGTTTTATTAAACTTTAACAATCCTTCAATTACTGGCATTGTAAAAATTCAAAATTGAGGTACATTACTGCTTAGATTATAGGAATCTTGAAGCATTACAACTGAAAATGGAAAGTGTTCAATTGGAATACGGAAATGCGACTAAATAGGGCCTAGTTACTTTTCGGGGAAGATTGGAATGAGGGAGGGGAAGTGTATCCAATGAATTTAAGAATTGAATGAGGAGCCTATGAGGTGAAAATCTCATGTACGTTACAATTGAGTGGCAACTTTTCCTCTCACCCCCCCACCCACCCACCCCCCCAACCAAAAAAAAATATAATAATAATAAAAACTCTGCCTTACATAAAGTTGTCAGGGTACTATTAACCTCTGGTTTGAAATCACTACTTTATACAAGTATTGGGCATAATTCGTAAAGACATTCTTCGGCCTTGCAGAGGTAAGGAAATACCTTAAATGCCTTTAATCATAATAGTAATTTTCTTATTTCCGAGCTAGCAATCATGGGTAGTGTTATCTACATTTTGTATTGTGCCTGATCTACTGTATAATTCAGGATATTACTCTCTCCCCCAATTTTCTTATTTTGTATTGCAGCTCGTGTATGTTTCTTCATTTTACTTCCTGTGTCAAATAGGTTTACAAATTCAAGTCGTCAGTCTCAAATATCACCGTGGATACAGCCTCACGTCAAAGTACGGTTTGTGGTTGTTTTACAGGCTTTTCTTATTCTGCTTTTTCCTCCCATTCGTTAAAGTTCTGTGCACTTCTGAATGCAGTGTTACACTAAGTTTGGAGATGTAGTTTACACATTGACTCGTTTCTTTCGAGATGCTGGAGCTGGTAGCCCTACAAAACTAGAAGTAGCACGAGCCGAAGATCATGGTTAAGCCCTTGCTTACTAGTCTATATATGCATTTTCTGATGCTTGTTTCAATGTTCCTATCTTCTTCTTTAATTGCTTTGCTTGTTAATCTAAATCTGTGAATTTCTGATGTGCGTTTCCACATTCTTCTTTTTTAGCTGTCAATTCTATTCATGTCATATATAATGGGGAGGTACTTCTTTTCCGTTCTCTAAGATAATCAACAACCCCGCTTGGTATACATTCCCCTAGTGAATCAAAAAATGATATGCTTATACTTGGCAAAGTGTGCCTGTAACTTTATATAGGTTCTTTCATATGATTATACTGTAATAAATGCCTCCCTTAACTTTTGTTTTAATGAACTGAAATTTTGTGTCTGTTCATGTACCTTACTGATCTAACAAATGAAAGAAGGAAATGGACATGTGGATTATAGCATGATCTTTGGAAAGAAGCTCTTTACAAGTTTAATATGAATTGAATATGCAAAAAATCTGACACAAGCCAAATTTGCTGTTGAAAGACTGTTTATCTTTAGAGCATATTGTTTTTTGTGAATTGGGAAAGCTAAATAGGCACCTTATATTTTGGTAACTACATGAAGGAGATCGTAGTTTCTAAACTTCGGGAATGTTCAAAGATGGATGTGAAAAATGGGAAGGTGATAAAATCTCATGAGGTATTCTTGCAGGAAGCTTAGGCCAATTGTCTAGGCGATAAAAGTTGATTAGGATGATTGCATCAGTTCATATTTCATGGGTCTTCTTGTATATGACATGAGAATTCTTTCCTGAAAATGCTCCAATTGTGTCTCCTTTTAATATTCTATGTAGTTCCTTTTTCATGGGCATTTAAGGACTATTTGTAAAGGTGTCCTTGAGATTCTCTGATTTTTTATTTTATGGAAATTTGATTTCTATAGTTTTAAAGTCCTGCACCATTTACTAAGTTGTCCCCATACATTCTATAACTCCTCCAGAACAAGCTAAACAGATTCTTATGGTTGATTATAAGTTTATTCAACTGTATGTTCTTAAGAGACCCTGAATGTGAAATAAGTTAGGGAAAAAGGTCCAACTTGCTTATTATGCCATTTCCAAATAAAAGTGAAATGTAGTGTGTATATCTGTGTGTTTGGAATAGGCCCCCCTAGATTACTCATGTAATTTTTTTAGATTATCTGGTAAAATAGATCTGTACCGTATGTAATAATATATATTTTGCATTGTTTTTCTTGATATTTTATAATTAATGAGAATTCTGAACAATACTTTGTCATCTGCAGAAACTATAAATAGGTCAGAAGGCTCCCAACTTTTGGACAAACTTCACCTTGATAGACATCTTGCTCCCATGGTAAATTTTAATTGGGCATTGTTACTTCTTTTCTATCATAATAATAATCAACTAACTTGGTAATCTTTACTCTTTCGTGATTATGTCCTCAGACCACATCCATGGCTGCAACTCGTTCTTTGAAATCTGTGGCCTCTTCCTGCCAAGTCCAAGGAGACATCTTATCTAACAAGCTAACAGGAATACTTCCTGCCAATCGCTCATCTTTAATGTCAGACAAGCTTGTTCAGGATTCAGCTTTGAAGTGTTCAACTAATTTGAAACATTTGGATAAAAAAATTTTAACCACTGGACTGAATAGCACACAATCTAACAAACAGAAAATAGTTAAATTGACCCCAGAAGTATCGTTGGATGATAAAGATGATGAACTGCTAGCACCTCATGCTTCGAAGAAGCATAAATTGTTTATAGAAGGACCGGATCAAACACAATTTCATAAGAAGTCTGATGAGGACTCTACTTATTCAGCAGAACAGAAGTCTCCAAAATCTTCTAGGACTGGCAGCTCTCAGAATCCTCAAGCTACTTGCAATGCTGTGGAGAAGAAAGGATCAGCTTTTCTGGTCCAGGTGAAGTATTTTGATCCCTTCGCCATTCTATTTCTGTGTTGTTTTTGCAGTCTCTACAGAATATGCAGCGAAGAAATTATTAGTGTCAATGCCTAATATATTAGGCCAGTGGCGGAGCCAGGATTTTCGAACCTGTTTGCAGCCACAAGCAGTAACCTTTCCCACTAAGCTATACAAACATTCATGTAACTAAACTAAAACATGTGTTATATATATATTGAAAACATTCTAGAAAATATTTTAAAATGTTGCCGGGGCGGTTGCCCCTCCCCACCGTCTATTATATTAGCAATAAAATGAGAAAAAATGAGAAAAGTTTTCATGATTCTAAGAAATGAAAAACGTGAAACACAATCTATCAATTAGAATCTTTCAAGAAAATCAAAGAGCACGGCGAGTTCCAACAGAGTGATTTTGAGCTTTCGTGTTCTCTCTTCCCCCACAAAGTTAAATATGATCAATAATTGCTACATTCTTGGAACATTCTATTTCATATTTACATTGATGTCTGCGCTGGGTCATTAGGGTGTCTGTCATAAAAATGAGTGTTGTTTGGTTTGAAAAATTAATAATGGATACTAATGGCTTCACAAAAATTCAGTAACAGTTTATGTATATGAAGCCGGGAAATTATTGAGGTGAACAAATGACATTTAAGCAACCTTGGGATGGCATGGCCCAAAACTTTTATTTTTTTAATTTGCTTTTCTTGTAATAACTCATTTCTGTCAATATTTGGCTCTTTTGCTGGAAGTTGAGATCTCTAAAACTGCATGACTTACAGGTTCGCGAAAAGCTCACTGATGCAGAATATAAAGAATTTGTGGGCTTTATGAAGGCGCTAAAATCTAATGCATTGAAAATACGCCATGTTTTGCAATCTATTGCAAAATTATTCTCTCTTCCAGACAGGTTCTCACTGCTGTACGGGTATGGAGTTAGCAAGTGATAATTTCCTAATTGGTACATTTTTATTAGGCATACAGTCATGCTTTCATCGGAACTTGCCAGTTTTCACCAGTTTTATTCAGTTCCTAGGCAGTCAGCATTGCATGAGCCAGACATAATAATTCTTTTTGTAATATCATCTGGATTTTGCCTTCTTTTCCTAGTATTTTAATGATTGCATTGATAGGTCTAGCTAACTACATTGATTGAATCAGTTCAGAGTTTAATAAAAACAACTTAATTGGTCACCTTAGAGATACTCCCATCTCCTTTAGAAAGATCTCACGTACTAAATTTTCTTTTTCTTTGTTGACAGATTCAAGGATTATGTTCCTGCAAAATATAAGTCTTTGTACGAGCGGTACTTGGGGGCTAATCATGAAGCAAAGTAAGGAACTTGTGTCCCAAGTGAATAGACATTTTATATTCACATTTCTAAACTGATGAAGATTCTCTCCTAGAATTATGAAAACTCCTTGAGATTAATAATTGATATAAATAAAGTTCTGATGAGATAAAAGTAGTTCCTTTTCTAGCTATGTGTAAATACTAACTACTCTCTTAAGAATTAAATAGCAATCATGTAGAAAAAAAATCACCTGATGAAGCAATAACGGCCTCTGGCAAAATTTATTGTAATTCCATGTGCTAATTTCTAACATCAAACTAACCCTTATCCCGTATAAACTTGGGGTTGGGAACATGATTTCCTTTTCGCCACTCTATTTGATATTTGATGTATTACTACATCTGCAACTAGATCCTCGGCAGTCTATTCCTCAATCTTCTAACCCGTTCTATTAAGATCATGTCACTTTATTTAGACCACTTAAGTCATCATTTTCTTGATATATGCTAATTTTCGAGAATATACTTTTTTCTAATGATTAGGATTGCTGTGTGTATGGCTGCTCTTGTTTCTGAGTATCAACATTTACTGTTTATCAAACAGAAGTCGTATTGGAAGCGTATCCAGGAAAGAATGACCCATTAAATAAACATCTGGCTCGTAGAATCTTATCAATGATTGGGAAATTAGTGTAGTGAAAGAACATATCAGAAAGAGAAATAATTAACTGGAGGGGAATGAAAGGGAAAGATGACTTATCTTTTGAAGCACTAGTACTCACTTTCAGATGTTCTTGAGAGCTCAGATGAATAAGGAATTTGTATTCAATAAAATTCTCGAAGTAACTTACTATCTGAAGTACTTGAAATGCCAAGCTACATGACTATGTTGCATCCTGACTTCATTTGCAGAGTACCTGACAATAGCATTCCTAGAGAATTATAATTTTGCCTATCCGTGATGGATGAAGTTCAGTTTTATTGCAGTATTTGTCTGCCAAGGGGATTCCAGTAGCATGGTACGTGCTGTTCCATAGCAGTAGTTCTTGTATAATCTTACAGTATGTTTGTTGCAGTAAAGAAGTTGAAATCTTTTCTATTATAGTGTGTATATACAAACGTGCTCTTAATGTTCTGTAGAAAAATGCATAAATTGAATTGTAGCCTCTGTCGTGCAGTGGTGTTTGCTGCTATCTGGTGCTAAAGAGAGTTTTGAGTAGCCACGGGTGAACGAGCAAGGATTTGAGATGCAAAATTTCAATTCAAATAATATTCCTTCTAATATTGCATCAGTTAGCGAAGCAGAGTTGAGGTATTGCGCTCATACGCTCATCTCGGTCTTTTCATTGTACAAGTTATTTTACATTCATATAATGTTTTTTTAGATGTATCATTGTTTCAAACAAGAAACCACATTGGATTGTGATTTATTTCATGAATCCTGTATATTAGCCTATTTGCCATTGAAGAGGTTCTTGCTCATCGGTAGCAGTTATTTCAACCACTGAATAAATTCAGAAATAGGAACTCTTTTTAAATTTTATTCTTGATATTTTATGATAATGAAAATGATAACTTTTTTGTGTTGTTATAGCCAGTATTCTAAAAAGCGTAACGAGATGTGGATATCAAGTTTCGGACTAGGCGAGCCTATACATATATTATTTTAAAATTTTTAAATCAATCTAAAATTCATTTAATAATCAAAGAAAAAGCACGACTAGGCTCGAAAAAAATTATAAAAAATAAAAGAAAAGTGCGAAAAAGTGTGAGTGACGTTTTGCACTCGATTCTCGCCTAGGCGCTGTTTAGAACACTGGCTATAGCTATAATGTTAAATTTTTAGCTTCGGCTTTTTGTTGTGGGCTTGTAGGCTACTGAGTGTTGGATCCACTTTTTTCCAAAAAAAAGAAAAAATGTAAAAAGTTACTGACAAACAAGAACTTAGTTCTAATTTTAATTAATAAAAATTAATTATTTTAGAACTTAATATAGTCGAAATTATATATCACGTTAAGAAAAAAAATTATAAATGAGTCGGAACAAACCGCCACGACAAAATACATTTAACTCAATCAATATTTTGAAGTTCTCATAGTCAATGGTACATACACAATAAACGGGTTGAGATCCTGGTCCTTTATATGAT
>CAIGRF010291431.1:14773-31953 GCA_903798235.1 Fraxinus ornus | reverse complement strand
ATGGGTTTCAAATTTCTCTCTCCTTTCCTTTTCCAAATTTTCTAAACAAAACTCTCTACTTGTCACTTGACAAGTAGTGGCAAGTCTCTTTTGATCAGTCACCACAACCTTAATAACTCTTATATGGCAGAATATGCAAAAGATTATGTCCAAAAGCAATCCCTTCTGAGAATCAAACCACACCTTTTAACAAACAATATCCCCAAGCTTTTATTTATACCCCTACGCCATCCCTTCCCATCCCACCTCACCTCACCTCACCCCAATACTTTTCTTCTATGCCATCCTTTCATTTGCTTTCCTTGGGTTATAATACTATGATTCTCCCTGGTTATATTCTCTCTTGTTGAATGTAAAACTATTCCTTCTTGCAACAAGAGATGTGTTGCCCGGGTGCATATTGGGTGGGTCTGCACAGCTCGGGCGGTCCTCGACGGGGTAGAGCAGTTTCTCAGGTGACACCATCATCACCACCAGCTGTTGTAGAAGTTGAAAGACAGCAAGAAACAGCTAAGACAGGTGGAGCTAACAGCGGCAGTGGTGGAGGAATTAAAAGATGTGTGTGTTCACCAACGCGCCACCCAGGTTCGTTCAAGTGTAGATATCATCATGCAGAGTACGAGTGGGTTGGTCGGGGAAACAGACCTAGTTAGTAAGTACATATGTTTCACCATCCTAGTGAACAAGGAGAAATTAAATTTCTACTGTATGAATTTCCTCCAATGTAATGTTCTTGTATAAAATCATATATATGAAAATTACTAAATTGTTTATATTTTGATCCTAATTTCAGTTCAATGTGCACCATAAGAATAAGATAAGAAATTCATTGCACCGTATGGGGTTGGGTACAAGTGTGCGTGCATGCACGTGTACAATAACAGATTTTACAACTATTTGTACTCAATTTCTTGAGTCCAAATTACATAAATACGATATGCACACTAATTTACATCCAGACATAAGTTTGCCCCATATACATGAAAAGAGACGGGCAATAATCCAAGATTATAGTATCAAAAACCTGGGCAGCACGGGGGCTCACTATTTGGAAATCCACAAGAACAACCTCAACTCCTAGCTCTGTTTAGAATTTTTTGGCAGCGTCCAATATTCCATCACTGTTGATAGATTGGAATTAGATATGCAGTTCAATTTCCAACTATAAGAATTTTGAGCTTTACTTGTGTGTATTATCACTATATTTCTCACAACCATCCACCTGAAGGGAAGAGGGGAAGTGAGGTATAGAAAGGTTGGCTTTTAGATGGTGCAATTTTTTGTGAATTGTAGGACAAGACGCAGCATTGGACAAGACTAAACGGTATAATGAATAAGAGTTGACCTTGTTTTACTTTCTTAATTTCACATAGAATTGTTTTGCTTCACCTCCAATCCCTTCCATTATTATACACGTGCAAGAAAGATAAACCAGAAGATTGGAACTTTACCTCAGGATAGCAGCTTTGATGATCAATTGTTTGGTTTTGTGCATTTAAAGTTATTTCACATGATATTTTTGCCTGTAAAAATTATAATTAGGAAGCCATGAGAAACTGACAAATTTGATTTTGATCTGCACATTGACATTTAAAAAAGATCATAAATAGCTTAGAAGCTAATGTTGGGGAGGGGGGATGCGTACCCATGCCACCATTAATATAATTCCACTAGTCTTAAATAAGTCACAATACCATATTTGTCCAACATTTGATGCCAGGATACCAAAAAAGAAGAAACACACGAGCATACAGAGGGATAGAATGGAAAAGTGGAACATCTCATGAGTGAAAATATATTGGGTAAGTAGATTTGCAAACATGACATTCTAGTTACCTTTGATTCTAAATCAAACAAGTGCAAAGAAACAATATCTTACAACAACTAGAATCAGAAAATAGAAGTGAGCAAGTGGAATAAAATTTCCAACAAAGGACATCTTCCGAAACATTAAATAAAGCTTGACAGAAATTATGCTCATGTGCGCAGGTTCTGAATCAGTGACTCACAGGTGAACTCAGTCATAAATCATCTTCAAACATGTTCCCCAATGGAAGCTCTATTCTCGCTCACTCCATTTTCTCTAAGCCCCTAGTCCCTACTGAAGCCAATTGCTGTCATAACTCTCCTTGTGATGATATTTGGCACACAACCTGGAGTTGGAGCTCAAACACAGTGCCGCTTCATATCTATTACCCATAGGTTCATCCGAAGTGAATGAACTCGTAAACACACCTTCATTAATTATTTGGCTAACAATAATTATCTTATGAATTTATGAGGCTCCATTAAAATTATAATTCATTTTCTTCTCTCTTTTATCAACTACACATTCTCCAATAAAATAATATTATACATAAACATAAAACTTTTCCTTCTTTTTTTAACCACTCATTTTCCAAAAAAATTACTATTCCAAAATACATTTTCCCAAAAATCTAATTAAAATGGAGGCCAAACAAGGCTAAATTTGATCTATGAATCTAATGGTATGTGCTGTTTCCCTGTGCTTTTATCTTCATTTTTACCGCTTGGTTTCGTGGTCACAACTGCAAATTAAATTGGTTGTTTCGGCTGCCAAGACTTCGAAGCAACCATGTCTATGGAAGACACTCTCTAGAAAATTTGTTCATGAAGGATCACATTTCCCCCTAGATTCTAAATTGCCTTGATATCAATATTCACAACCCTTTAGCATGCCTTCCCAAACAAATTGATTAAAGAGATAAGGACCTATCTTTGCAGTCCTATTATTTCCCTTCAATTGCTTTTCTCCATTCTTTCACATACAGCTCCAAGATTAAGCCCCTGTTTGGGCTACATTATTTTTTCATTATCATTCTTCTACTCATTTTCAACCACACATTCTTTAATAAAATAATATTTTTCATAAAATCATTCTTGATTGTTCTACTTTATAAAGCTAGCATTAATCCCAACCAGTTACTTCCGATCTAAGTTAAAAAATAATTAGTGATCAATATTCCTCCATACTTCTTAATCATCATTCAAAATCAATTCGTCAACCCATCTTAACTCGGTCTGGATTAGAAATATATTCTATGCAAGATCATATACCACAAGTGCAACTATTGTTCTCTATTACTAGAGCAAATACTTGGCAGCTCATGTAAGAGAAGGAAAGGACGTAATTAGGGGCAAAGAACTATGCTGGGTAAGGTAAATTGGACTCTTACCCTCTATGCACATACAATTTTTTTACTCAAACAGCCTGAATGCCTGTTATTGTGCAACGCGATTCAAATGCCTTATTGCAGAGCAAGGTATCGATTGAAATATTTTTACACCGGCACAAAGTAGCATAATGACTGTATCAAATTTAACTGCTCTAAACAGAATTTACCTTCAAAGGAATGTCGAATAAGAAAACTCGAAGCTTCCCATAAATCTCTGTGACGGTATCGAATGGAACCGAACCCTTGGCTAGGTCTTCCAGCAACAGAATCGCGTCCGACAAAATCTCAACTCCATCTAACTGTAGCGTGGCGTTCACATAAGACAGCCCCCGAGCTCTGACGTAGCCATTGTCCGAGGTGACGGACCCCAGGCGATCCCCTCTGTACCCGATCGCGACATCTAATGAATCATAATCAATTGAGTAAAAGTCTCTGTTCCGAACCTTGACGGTGAGGTCGAGTTTGATGTCGAGGGAGATTTTGGGGCGAATATGGAATTGGAGGCCGTCGAGCCGGAGGCGGACGACAGAGAGGTCAGGATCGGAGGGCCATAGAATGTAAATGGCGGCGATGAGGAAGGGAAGAACGACGGCAATGCAGAGCAGGCGGCGGTGGAGGAGGCACAAATGGCGGTGGCGGCGATGGTTTGGTAATACGATGACGTATTGAGAGTGTTGTGGGAAGTGTTCAGGGGATTGAGGGTCAGATGGGAGCGGCTGGTAAAACGGCGACATGTCATCGGGTTTTGCCGAAGTCATGTTTGGTTGGTCTGGTCTGGTCTGGTCTGCTGAACATTGGGAGGGGAGTCCACCGATGAATAGTCATACAATTGGAGCGTGTGTTTGAGCCACATTATTTTGGAAGAATGTATTTTAAAATAGTAAATTGATGGAAAATGTGTTGTTGAAAAAGAAAAAAAAGTTATTGATATAATGGAAAATATTATTTTATTGAAGAGTCTGTGGTTGAAAATAAGTAGAATAATGAGAATGAAAACTTTAATGTGTACCAAACAGGGATTGAAACGTGTTGCGTTACTAGGTAACATGTCACATTATGTAAGGTAATATGGTTAATTATTTGAATGGTTATTGAATGTCACTAGTGTGTTTGGTGCACATTAAAATGAGATAATGCATTTTTTTGAAGTGATGTGATGAGAAGTATGTGGTTGAAAAAGAAGAAAAAGTTATTGATGTGATGGAAAATATTATTTTATTGAATAATCGGCGACATGTCATCGGGTTTTGCCGAAGTCATGTTTGGTTGGTCTGGTCTGGTCTGGTCTGTTCTGCTGAACATTGGGAGGGGAGTCCACCGATGAATTTAGTCATACAATTGGAGCGTGTGTTTGAACCACATTATTTTGGAAGAATGTATTTTGAAATAGTAGATTGATGGAAAATGTGTGGTTGAAAAAGAAAACAAAGTTATTGATATAATGAAAAATATTATTTTATTGAAGAGTCTGTGGTTGAAAATAAGTAGAATAATGAGAATGAAAACTTTAATGTGTACCAAACAGGGACTGAAATGTGTTGCGTTACTAGGTAACATGTCACATTATGTAAGGTAATATGGTTAATTATTTGAATGGTTATTGAATGTCACTACTTAATAACTAAATTTAAAAATATATCTCAACGGTAATTGAATTTCGTGAAGTGTTATTATTTCATAACTGAACTTAAAAATGTATCCCAACGATTATTGAACTATGTACCGTGTTATCCATTCATTACTCGAATGAGAAAATTCGTTAAGTTCAACAAATAGCGTCGACTTGAGTAATGGTATGATGGATGAGTAATACGGTGCATAGTTCAGTAATCATTAGGATACATTTTTAAATTCAATTATAAATTAATATCATTTGACGAAATTCAATAACCATTAAAATACACAATTGAGTTCAATTATTAAGAATTTGTTCTTGCCAAAGTTTAGTAATCATTCAAGTAATTAACCCATAAGTAATACATAGGTCAAAAGACTTTTGATTCGTGTGACGCTATGTATATACTAAGCCTTTGTTTGGCGGACATTATTTACAAAAAAAAGTAATGCTTTGAATAGTAAATTTTTAGAAAATGCATAATTAATAAGTTGAGAAAATTTTTTGATGTACGTGTAGAATATTTTATTATATAAATATTGTTGAAAATGAATACGTAAAAAAAAGTTTAAATTTAAAGGCGATCAAATAGGGGCTGAATCCAAAAATTGATCATCAACTAATCCTATTTAGTATTTACAATCCAACGAGGATCGGATTTTTTTTTTCTTAAAATGAAAACAAAATTATGAGCGTGTTTGGTAGAGATTAAAATTGAAAATTTAGCTATTATTGTTGACTTTTATTAGACGAGTGAGTCACAATAACGACTATATTTTCAATTTTAATTGGATTTTAAACACGACCGAATAAATCTATATAAATATATAAATTTATATACGGAATAATTTTTGTTGAATCAACATATTTAACAAAGTTTTTGAATCTAAACGAACAAAGTTTGTCCCTGTATTGTCACACCAGCTTGACATTGCCAATGTTAGATTACATAGAGAATGAATTTTTGTAAATGTTCAATATTGTGCTCACGTTGCATGTTTTTAGCTATCTACATTTTATACGGTAGATGCTCTAATACATATGAGACGGCTATCAATTTTTAAGTCCATGTAAGTTTAACGCATTATATTCTTGTTTCAGCTCCATTTTTTAAGAATACATCTTACAGAAATAATTTTTTAGTAAATATGTTGTTAAAATGAAAAAAAAAATTAATTTATGTACAAACTTATTTTATTGAAAGAATTTGTAGTTAATTTTTTTAAAAAAATATTTTAAAAAATGAAGCTCAAATGGTGATTTAGTCAACAATAAAACAATATGAAATATTGAAGTTTAGGTGACTAAACTGAAATTAGAGTTAGGTGATTAAACTGAAATTTCAGTAGAAGTTGAATGACCGAAAATGAAATTAATCCATCTATGGGTGTGTTTGACGAGAATTAAAATTAGATTTTCAGTAGACTGATATGAGTTTTTGAAATGTGTGGTTTAAAAGTTATGGACCCATGAAAAATATGATTAATATTGATTATTTGACTTTGATTTAGATTAAACTCATGTTTGGTACACATTAAAATTTTCATTTTTATTCTTTTACTCATTTACAACTACACATTTTTCAATAAAATAATATTTTCCATCACATCAATAACTTTTCATTCTTTTCCTTTTTTAAATTAAGCCTCTGTTTGAGCCACATTCTAATTCTTTTACTCATTTTCAACCACACATTTTTCAATAAAATAATATTTTTCATCACATCAATAATTTTTCCTTCTTTTTCAACCATACATTTTCCATCAATCTATTATTCCAGAATACATTCTTCCAACAACAACAGGATACCAAAAAGGGTACAAGGAACCCCAAAATTCTGATTTTATAAATATGTACCAAAAAGGGTACAAGGAACCCCAAAATCTCTTATCCATACATAAAAAGGGGTAAAGCTAGGGCTTTCTACCGGCTAACCTAAGCCTCAAAAAAATCAGAATCACTACTGACTCATCGTAATTCTATACCAATTTTGAAACTCATTAACAACTTAGGCTTACAAGGATTGGATTTTTCTGTGTGGAATTTGCGTGAATTGTGGAAAAGTTTGCGACTTTTTTGTTTAATTTATGACTGGGGAAGCGATGGCGGAGGAGGAGTACGAGAGTGATCCGGACGAGGCAAAGCTTTCGTTGAAGTTGCGGAGAAGGGAGGCAAGCGACGATGAAGAGGAGGCGGAGATAGTGGAAGGGGAAGAGCGTGGAGAGAAATCGAGACGGAATGTGGAGTCCGATTTCGAATCGGATAGCCAAGGTGCTGCTGCGGATTACGAGGATGAATTAGAGGAGGTACAAGAACAGGAATATTATGAGGAGGATGAGTATGCAGGGGAGGAAGAAGAGGAGGAGGTGGAGTATGAAGAGCGCGGTGGCGGTGGCGGTGGTGGAGAGTCAGCGAAAGTTAAAGAAGGGGTTGAGGGAGATATAACAGAGGAGGAAAGGCACGTGAAGAATGATGCAGATGAGATCAGGAATGATAATAATATTAATGATGGTCAGGAGGAGGAGAAGAAGGTAATTGAGCCATATGCAGTGCCCACTGCAGGGGCGTTTTACATGCATGACGATAGGTTCCGGGACAATGCCGGTGGGCGAAACAGGTATTGACATTGTTTCTAATTGATGATGTGTAGACGCGAGTTAGTTGAATTGCAATGCTAGGCTGTTTGGGATTAGTTTTCATGGGTGCATGAACTTGTTGGGTGGCTTCATGTCATGTGAAGTTCAAATTACAAATTATGTTATTATTAATATTAGAGTTATCCCTGCATAAAGGGTATTTCTAGTGGAAATTTCTTTGGTTTGTGGATTTATAGAATATCTGCTCTTAGTTTCCAGTTTTATATAAACTCATAATTTCAACTTAGGGGTGCATTTGATTTAGACTTTTAAAGACCTTTAGAGATTTAATAAGTGTGGTACTCCAAGGGGTGTTAACTGGGGCTAGCTGCAGCTCACCCCACTAGCGACCCGAGCTGGGTCTATATAAAAGTCAATAAAGAGTCGAATTCTACAAATGACCATCAATTAAAAAAAAGTCCATAAAAGTCTTTGAAAATCTCAATTGGATACACCCTTTAAGCTGTTGATGAGTTCATCTATCCTCACAGTTGATGTTCTACTGATGCAAACACTTCGAGTTTATTAATGGGTACTTACTTATAACCACTTCTATGACTAAAACCCACAGTTTTCTATGCTTTTAACCAGCTCATAGTAACAGGAGGTGAAGAAAAATAAACTGAATAGCGACCAAAAAATTCCAGGAACATCTTAGGGTTGAGTTAATGAAGCTGAAAGATACAGCTCTACCGATTGTCTTTAAAATCTCCTACTTGCTTAGAACAGTTCTAAGGTAAAACCACTACAATTAGGGGTAAAAAATTAGCCCAAGTCTGTCATAGAATATTGGGCTAACTAAACAAATTCTGAAAATGTATAAGCTTTACTCTTAATAATATTACAAAAATGACTGAGGTCACCCTAAAAATTAATGCACAGTAAAGTAACTTGATCTTGTGAGTTGTTATTCAGTGTCTAAAAAGATTAAATAGGGTTTTATGCATTTTGGATTTGCAAGGAATGGCTTAAGCCTCGACGTGCTTTAAGGGTACTGTGTACCCTTCAATCTAAATCAGTAAATTATTATTTTTTAAAAAAAAATATGAAATTAAACTTATAATATTCAAAAAACTATCTTAAGAAATCCATAAAAATAAAATAAAATATTTCAACAAAGTAAAAATCTAGTTTGCAACTTGTAACTGAAAAATTAACAAGGTAGCACATATTATATTAACAAAGTAAAGATCTTGTGATAAGATCAAATTGACGTCTAAAATTAGAAGTCCAACAAATGAAATAAGTCATAACTGACCAACTTTTTTGAGTTCTTCTTTTTGAGTTCTTCTTGCGTTGACTCTAAATTAATAGAAAACTTAGAAAGTAGAACACGGCGACAACAAGAAAAATATAGAAAAGAGTTAAGTCACATAGAACAAACCACAAGTATCGTATCACCAGCCTATTCGTGGTAAAGGGTTGTGTAAAAGTTGCAACTTCACAAAGACTTGGAAGAAAAGTTGTTTCTTATTAGGAAATAAATTTTAACTAGGATATTTTGGATGAAGATTCTACATCTTGGCCGGTACAGTTCTACAAACGTACTAGGAGCATGTCTGGTAGTGTTTATAAGTTGTGGGTCCTACCGAATTTGTGGAAAAATAGTATGTTGAACTAGCATAAAAAATGGTTAAGCTTTACCAAACATGCACTAGATGTCATCTTTTTTTCTGTTAGGCCATTAAACATTGTAGGAATTTTAGATTAGTATTAGATCCTCCTCACTCCTCAGAGATGTGCTGAAGATATTTATTTGTCAAGCATGTTCAAGCTCAACATTTACTAGTTGGTACAGTGTCGAGCCTTATCTTCTCCAAAGTTCTTTATTGTCAGGGGAAATCTCAATATGGTGTTGCATTAGGACTTATGGGCACCATGTTCTTCCATTTACCCCAACCAAAAACAGCACACATACAAGCACGAAAAAAAATGTAGTCCTGAAATATTTCTCAAGTCCCAATATGGTGTTACATTAGGACTTATTGTTTAAGCTTTACGCTATTGGCCTATTGATATATTTTGTTAGCTCGTCAAGAAAATGATCTTCGTGTGAATTTTATTTATTCAGGCGAACTCTTGGTGGAAGAAAGTTATGGGAGTCTAAAGATAATTGGAAATGGGGGCATGATAAGTTTGAGGAGCTGACAATGCAGGAAAGGCATTACGAAGATGTGAGTATTTAGACTGAATACATGTCAGTGTTAATGTGTGTGTATTTCCACGTGCAAGTATTTTATCACGATCTTCTGGTCTTCTGATATGTGCTATCATTTTCCAGCGCAGGAGGACTTCTAGGGGTCGTCACCGAGGTCGTGGTAGAAATAGAGGTGCAGACCTTGGATACGCACGAGAGCAAAGGCCCAATGCATACAATAATAACAACAATCAGAATACTGATAACAATCAAAGCAATGCTCCGAAGGGTGTGAGGGGCCGAGGACTGCGGAGGTATCAGCCAACTTCTAGGAACAATAATGAGGGACCTCGTGTACAAAATAAACAGTGAGTACAAACCAACGGTCGTTTTTTCTCTTGTTCTTCTTTTTCCTTTTTTTCCCTGGGTGGGGTAGGCTCGTCAGGTTTCTTGACTTCATTTATCCTTTCATTTGCTCTTATAGATCTGGGAAGTCAATCGAAAAACCTTCACATGTTAGCTCTGGGAGAACTGGCGCACCTGTGTCAAAAGTAGAACCTGATGCAAATCAACCTATGAAACAGGTGTTTGCTTCAAATTTGAGCATTACTTCCCCTCCATTTTATCCCTCTGGTTCTTCCACAAAAGAGACCATTTCCTCACAGAGAAGGGATGTCCAAGCTGGAACTAGTCGGAATGTTCAATCATCTACCACTGGTGAGACACAATCCACCACAATGCTGCAGGGAAAGGATATAGTGGATTCTATTGGCATGAATAAGCTTTACATTGATGGTTCACTTTCTACAGTGACTGGGAAGCCTTCCAACACCCTGCAAGTGCTGCCATCTTCTTCTTCTTCAAATAACTCTACTCAACCTCTGCCTCTGCGAAGTCAAGGGAGAGGGGCAAATTCCTCGGCACAAATGGCGTATAAACCAGTTGTCTCCAATAATCAAGTCAACAGGGGTTCTCCACCAACCCAGCTACAAACTGTTCATAGAAATCCTGTTCAAAGTCGGTCTCAATCTTCTTTCCATTCTTCTGGTCAGCGGTTTGTACAGCATTTTGGTGGTGGATCACAAACTTCTCAACCAAAAGCAGTAGCGATAAATTCATTTGAACCTGTAGAGCTGGAATCTTCTTCAGACTCGAGTAAATCCAAGACTGCATTGGTTGCTAAAGGAAAAGGCAGTGTTCAAGGTGGCGGTAGGGCCTCTTTTCTATATAGTGGAGCTCAAGTTATGGGTGCCCCTGGAAATGTCGGCAGTGGTAATGGTGATCAAAATTTCCCAGCTTTCTTGCCAGGCAAGTCTGTAGAAAATATCTTGAAAAGGAAGTGTCACCATCACAATTCACTCACTGAGCCTAATTTCCATTAGGGTTGCCTTTTGTAGTTATGACTCTCTACACTTTTTGCAAGTTCACCATAATTATGTCCTAGTGAGTGGTCTGTGGCCCATGTCTTTTACAGTTTTACTTCAAAAATGATTATTGATGTTTGGTGGATTTTTCAGTTATGCAATTTGGAGGCCAGCACCCTGGTGGTATTGGAGTTCCTGCTGTTGGCATGGCGTTCCCTGGATATGTAGCTCAACCACAACTTGGTTTAGGGAATTCTGAAATGACTTGGTAATTACGTATAACCATTCAACCCCTTCCACACCACACACATTCTTGTATCATCAAGTCCAAATGTTGACGCATACCTTCTATGCAAACTTGATCTGTCTGCTTCAGATGGGACCAAATTTTTTTATAATCTTTGTTGTAATTTTTTTTTACTGACATTCAGGTTACCAGTTTTAGCTGGTGCTGCTGGAGCTCTAGGGACAACATTTGGTTCACCATATCTCTCTCTTGATGGTTCCTATAATGCTCGCCCATCTGGGCAGACATCCTCTGTAACAGCTGCCTCAAGGTCGGTAGAACAGTGGCCACTTTGTTATCCATTTTTTTTTTCCTGTCTGCTTGCTTGCCTTTTTCAGTTGATACTGTAAAATACCTAGTTAGATGTATTTTCCCTTCTCTCTGATTGTCTGCATCCAATTTTGTTTCTAGTACCTGCATTTTTTTAACCCCAGTTGTTTTGTAGTGAATTGATGTTTATTGTGAAAGTAAATAGTGAATATTGTTATTTGATGCAGCAAAGAAAACAATGCAACTAAAGTTGATAATGATGGGAAGCCCATACATAGGCCTGGTAAGATATATTCAACTTTCCTTTTTTCCCGTGCAATTGTTACACTCTTCTTTTCCTTTATGTAGCTGAATATTTTCTGCTGCAGAGCTTACAAATGATGACTTTGGACAGCGGCAGAAGAATCCTCGCAGGCAAGTTGATCATTCTTTTGCACGTATAGTAGAGAAGATTATTTTTTGTACATCACCGATTTCCTATTTCTTCTGAATATCTATGAATCTATGTCTCATTATAATATTGAGTTTTTTTAATGCTCTGTGCAGATATACAGAGATGAAATTTGACCAGTGAAATAACTAGTTAGGTGAAACCTGTTTGGATAAGCTGATTAAGCCAAAGTTCGTGGTCAGAATCTCTTCCATCTGTTGGTTGTTGCAGAGTTTCTTAGTGCTTTAGGTGATGCGGGCCTTCCTCCTAGCCCTTTGTGTTGTCCAGTTTTGATCTGGAGCACTTTGGGCCGCATATATTGAGATAACTTAGGTAATGGCTAATTTCTTACTTGGGGTTATGAAGATTTATCTATATAATGTGAAATCTCCATGCACATTCCCCCTCTGTCCAATGGTACAGGATCCTTAATGTAGTTTTACTTTCTTTTATTCACTGATCTTAATAGCACCAGGGCTATTTTTGAGTCCCAGCTGCACAACCATCCCTTCTGAATTATGTGTGTAAAAAGATAATGTTGAAGAACAACAAATGGCCAAGCTAATCAAGTTGTACAAACTGATATTATACAGATCATTCAGTTGTTTGTACACTTTATTGTCTGTTTTTGGTACTTAGTTCTTATGAAATTGAAATGTAAACTGTTAGTCCAAGTGATTTCATCACTTCTCAATTTCTGTAATGGGAATGCATTTGAATAATAGGATTTTTTTTATTGAAGAATGGAAAGGAAAACCAAACAATTTAGCCCCTGTTTGGCCCCCATTATTTGAGATTATAATTTTTAGAATAGTGTTTTTTTTGGAGAATGTGTGGTTGAAAAAAAAAAAGGAAAAGTTTTCGGTTTAGGTGTAATAGTATTTTATGAAAGATTGTGTGGTTAAAAATAAGAGAGAATAATAAATTTTTGGCATAATGGGGGCCAAACGGGGGGTTAATATGATGTTGAAATTTCATGGTTTTTGGTTCGCTACATCTTTTGATGTTTTAAAAAAAGCATCACTAGTGGGATATTCCGAATGTGGGTCTTTTTCTTCTGAGCTAATCCTCCATTCTCTTTTCTGGCTTTGTTGACCAGGTATATAAAAACCGTTGATCATACTATCTTTTCTTCCAAGCACATATGATCTGTATACTCGAGTTTGTGTATTTTTAATCTCCATTCTCTTTTCTGGTTTTGCTGTCCAGGTAGATTGAAAAATGCCTGGTCGTGTTGCTTAAAATAAATAACAGTGCAGGTATCTTGGGTGGCAGTTCCTTGTTCCTATATGCTGTAAGAGCATTCAAAAAACTAAAGAATCTTTTTGTTTGAGATTGACATTTCAAGTTAGACAGATGCATGACTCGTCTTTACTTTCAAATGCAGGTTCTTTTCTGTTAGTTTTTTCATGAAGCTTGCGAGAATTGTCATTGGGCTTCAAAATTATGAAAAAAATGGAAATACCAAGAATTGTTGTGCAGCAGCTGTGTTTGTTTTGCGAAATAAGTTCTTTCGTTTGTTGGTTGGTTATTATAAAATGGTACTCGTGTTTCCTTGTGTTCCATTAGTTTGTATTGGCAACTTCCCAGAGGTTTTTAAAGAACTTGCATTGTCTGGATTTTAATTGAAACATAACTTATCCAATATTCGAGTATTTGACTATTGATCATTCAAGAAGCCATATTTTCCTTGTGGTGGTGTTTGTTTATTTGGTCTTGGGCTAATTACACTGGTCGCTATACTTCATTTTCTTTTATCCAGTTTGGTCACTCCGTCCATTTCAGTAACAGTTAGGCTGTACTTGATGGAAAAGTGATAGAGAAATTTTATAATCAAACTTAGCAAGAAAGATGCAATAATTGTATATGATGGTACATGTGACAGAATTCAAAGTACATGGATTACTCAATCTAAAATAATCTTAACAAGATTATTTGATGCCGGGAAGCCCGTCAAATATAAATGCAAGTTCTGCATCACCTATACAAACATCACACAAGACACATCTTCTTCTATCGTCACTGGAGGCCAACCATGTTTCTTCGTGGGATGTGTTTGGGTACAGCATATTAGTAGATGATTTATATGAAGAGACTTGTTTATCCCAAATTGTTGTGCACAACATATAGGTTAGATTCTTGTGATAATCCTTCAACTTTCTTCTTAAACACTCGATTTCTTCATTTCGTTTAGTATAGATATTCCCCTCTATTTGCATTCATCGTCGCTCAACAGTAAGATGATAATGATAACTCGAAGTGCTCCCAATTGTCCTAGCTTTACAGCTTTCTTCAAGTACTCCAAAGCTGATTCTAATTGGTTCCGACCAATCACCAAAGTAACCAAGCAGTAACAAATATTGTTCAAATAAAATGATAAACAATATTCGATAGCAAAAGAAAGGGAAATTTATTTTCCACTTCTCTCCCGTAAAGGAGTTCTGGATTTCCATATTCCCAGCACTTGTTCAAGGAAGTCTTTTCCTCTTTACTTGGAGGCCTCCAACACTCGACTGGAAAATTCTTGAGAAATGTATTTTGATATACACGAGGATCTTCAGCTGTTTCATTTAATACTTTGCAGCTTTAAAGAAATAGAAATTATATAATTCGATTGCATATATTTAAATAATGTCAAAACCATTTTTGTTTCCATTTTATTTCTGTCAAATCATTTTGCCAAGTTTGCATGTAAATTTAAATCAAGATTGCCTATTAATTCTACGTACTTTAACTTGACGTCAACTATATCAGTTAATGAATTCGTTGCTACTCGAGTCATAATGTCGTTGGCAAGCTCTATCGGGGATAGTTCCAATTTTTGAGACAGTGTACTTTGCGTTTTTATGCATATTTTTAGGTGCGCAGCTCGCCTTGTCATCCTTATTGATTGGCCTTCGATAATTTCCCAGAGTTAAATGAAGAATCTGAAAAATAAAAGTACAGCCATTAGTAAATTCATCAATAATACATAAATCTTAAGATCACTAAGTTGATCAAAACTCGGGATATATAGTCGAGAAACCTTGATTCTTGAACACAATGTAAACCCATAAATTAATCGCAAAACAAACAAAGAATAATAAATTTTACAAATAGATTTCCTCTCTCAATAAATCTATTACAAGAACACATAAACAAAGTATACCAGAATATATGTAAACAGGACGAATGAAACATAAACCTCGTACGCGTGCAAGAATACAAAATTCCAATAATGTAGAGAAAATTTGGAAATATAATATAACTTACCTCTAATTTTGAATAATATGATCGATAGCTGCAAGAATTCAAAATTCACCTCGACCTCAAAGAAATTTTGTTTTCTCTTTGTGGAAAAATCTAGAGGTGGTGCTTCAAGTTATATATAGAAAAAAAATTTGCTTGTCTAATCCTTTAAGGAAACGATTTTTTTTTTTTTTTAAATTGTTTTTGGTAGTAATGGAATGTTACCGTATTTGATCATAGTTTTGCATTAACAATAAGCATTTTTTTTTCTTTCCTTTGACTAGATGGAATTGTGGGAACGTTGATTAATATTGAAAATTAACAACTTTGTAACAAGTTTTGGCAAGTCCAGTAATTCATTTACTTTATATTTTCTCAAAAATACAAGGTAT
The DNA here is from genome assembly GCA_903798235.1 of Fraxinus ornus. Taxonomy (NCBI): domain Eukaryota; kingdom Viridiplantae; phylum Streptophyta; class Magnoliopsida; order Lamiales; family Oleaceae; genus Fraxinus; species Fraxinus ornus. The sequence goes on along the minus strand of CAIGRF010291431.1, from coordinate 16,398 downwards.
GTTTATGGCAAGTTTCGCTCTTTTAAGATAGTAGGGATTAACTTATTTGAAAAGATTGGGTTGATTCTTGAATACATTTATTCCTTATAAAAATACTATTGAGAATGATTGAATGCGCTAACTTTGATATCCGTTAAACAAGATTTGTTAAAATATATTGATTACAAAAGTTTAATTAGTGATTTTACTTTTAAAAATAAGAAGAAATATTTTTACTGAACCAAATATTTCGATTTCTTGACGATCTAACTCAAATATGGGCATAAAACAGAACCGATCAAACCATGCGTGCTTCGGTTGGTTCGGCCGAGTTAGTCTAGACCATTTAATTTATTTTAAAATGAAGATTTTTTATAGGCTTCTGAAAACGTATTTGTTAAAATATTAGAAATATAATTGTAGTCACGTACAGATTGGTTCGATATTCAGCTTGACTCGAAATCGAACCGAAGATTTCGATTTCTTGAATTTCCAACCTGGACTTGGAATTTGGGCCAATCTTAACTAGTCAAATAATGACGACAACTGCTGGAAATTGACATAAATAATTCTAAATATGCTGTATAGCACTCTTTGATAAAATTTTCGCTAGTTAGTTGTCGAAAAAAATAAATGTAAAATTCGATAAAAAAAAATCTCTAAACCAAAAGTCAAACTTGGGGTTGAGTAGTCCAAATTCGGGTTGATCGAGTTAGTCAATTATGATCAAATCATGAAAGGAGTTTTATTGTGGATAAAACTTGATTTTCGATATCATTTCATCCCACGGGGTCCTAGTCATATAAGAACAAGGCACAATGTTATTCTAGAAGAGTTCCACTCTATTATCCTAACAACTCTTGTTTTTATTTGGGATTTTGGTTGAAGGATTTATTCGTTCGTCAGAATCAAGTTTTTGAAATTGATTGTGAAAAGGGTCTCCAAATTGAGCCATTGTTTGAGTCCTATTATTTGACAAATAATGCATTTTTGAATAGTAGATTGATTGCTAATGTATGATTAAAAAATAAGGAAAAAATTTGGGTTTACGTATAATATTATTTTATTAAATAATGTGTGATTGAAAATAAAAGAGAGAAAAATGTATTTTAAAAATAATGTGGATCAAACAAGCTTTGAATCTTCATGTATCAATATCAACATGTAATGGTCTAGGTCTAGCAAAGATTCAATCCGTAACTCATTTTAAGAATATTCTTTTCTAATTTCTACGGACGCATTTACTAAACTTTTTCCATTTTCAATTCGTTGAGGATGGTCTTCTTCCCTCGCCTACCTATTTGACACGAGCGTATTTGCATGTGCGATTCATTTCTTGAATTTAAATTATGTGAAAAGCAAGGAAAATCGAAATAGTTTCACTTTCTTTACCACAGAATAGCAATACTCCTCTGCTATTACCTGCCAAGAAAATGGAAAAACTAGAACAGTTACACATTGAGCTCTGGTAATAATTGATGGCGATTTTTTTGTCTACATATTTATCAATAAAATGTCAATTAAAGTATTAATTAGCTTCAAATCTTGAACAATTAAACTTGCACAACAAAAAGTATGCTATAGTAAAATACTTTTCCTAATAATGACAACAACAATAGAAGAAATGAGAAAAATAGTAAGATATA
>CAIGRF010291417.1:22266-37736 GCA_903798235.1 Fraxinus ornus | reverse complement strand
TAATTCTTGATTCTCGGCATCGACGCTACGCAACGCTTTACGCTTTTTAGAACATTGGTTTTCACATAAAAATATAAATTTTAGGTTTAGGATAAATTTCATAGCCACTAAACATTTAGCCAAAATCTCAACAAGATCTCTAACTTTGTCTCAATTGGATCACTGAATTTCAACTAGGTCATTGATGAAAGCTGCTTAATCGATAGTCATATCACAATCAATTTTTTTTTATCATAATCATGCATAGCACGTTAATTTACCATTACTCGACATCTTACGAGCAATTTTTTTTTTTTTTTTTAAATCAACTCAACTTGACATGTTCGAATGGTAAAATCGGCGAACTGGATCCAAAGTCATCCCGATTAGGTAGAAAAACCAATCCTTTAAAAACTCGTAAACTCGTCTAGTTTTATGAAAACCATTTGCGTGTATCCAATTTCACCAGTTTAAATTTATGAATGTTGACATGCCGAGCTCTGAGGTCGCTCAGGTCGGATTAATGCACGTGATGAGCACGTGACAATGCGAGCTCGGTGGTGTGAGGTCAGTTCGGATGGTCAGGGCACCCGAGAAGATTGTGTAGTCTCTCGAGGGAAAAAGAATCCTAATGATTGAAGATTACTGACAGAATCAACCAACCAACCAATTAGAAAGATCCACAAGAAACTATCTTACATCATCGCTCACATAAGCCTCTAATCAAATAATTAGACTCATTTCCCTAGAGTACTTTATTAATTACTGGGGTCCACCTGCAAGATTTACTCATAATAACCTGCCGGCCAAGCTTAGTAGCCAATTCAATTACTACAGCAAATGCACTTTTTCAGTTCGGATTTGCAGGTGACAAGACATGGAATTAATGAGCCATGTATATTTTTCTCCTATAAAAAGAAGAAATGACCATAGAAAAGGGATAAGAAAACACGACTTCACACATTACAAATCTCTTTATATTATCCGTATTTCAAATATCTCCTATAAACACAGAAATGAGCAGCTGAATCACTTGTAATCTTGGATTGTCAATTAATCAAAATTGTGTTTTTCCCTAAAGTTGACTTGAAATTTACTTGTTTAATTTTCAACGTCATTAATGAAAATCATCCAAAAATTCGTCTTTTGAAACTTTGGAATTTTTAATTTTTTTAAAGCAATAACTGGATTTGACCCAATTCGATTCTTGACTTTTCTTCTTTTTGAGTCTATGCCCGATCAACTTTTAAAACACTGCATTAGTGTTAAAAGCACACATTTCAACTCTCTAATATAATTACATCCTTATAATCCTCATTTTACCATTTTTGTTTCTAAGGTATCACGTACTAACCGTTATCAGTTACTTAGAGAGTGATGCGTGAATTTGACACAATGATGAAAAGTTGGTAATCCAATTGAAATTATGCTTAAAGTTCAGTGACCACGGATAAAATTTAGCCCAACTTTTGAATACAAAAATAATTTTTTAAATTTACTGAAGCGGGCCTGAGAAAAGCGCGTGGAACAAAGCGTGTGGGCCCATTATATAAGTACTTCTTATATAGGTACTTCTTTCGTTATGGACTTGTGCATACTGGAGGCCCACATCCTGTCAAGCCTACACGTGTCATAGAAACAAATGAAATTGACGGGTCCCACCTGCCAGAAAATGCCTACCTGATCAGGCTGATCTCTGATTGGTACTCTGACTATGATTTGGCGCCAATAATAAGCATTTTCAAAATAAATCAATTATGAAATAAAACTCTTTCGTATCGATCATTCGGCGGGAGTCGGGACACTATCAAACACGGGGTACCTCCTAAAGAGTAATGGAAACGTACAAAATTAAGCTATTTAGCTCGTGAGCATAGCGATGTAAGTTGGTTGATCCCGAGATCGATTGGATTCTACTAATTTTTGTAAGTTATGTAAAGAATTAAACGTACAATTGAAAATAGAAACAAGTAACATATTTATGCGTTATATTGTTTTTCTAATGACGTGTCATAATCAACAAAGAAATTAAGGTGGCGTTCTCTTTGTGTTTGAGATTTGTATTTTGTGTTTTGAAATCATTTTGAGTTTTGTATTTTGAGGGTCAATTTTGAAATTATTGAAAATGCGTTCTCTTTGACATTTTGAAAAATTGTTTTCAAAAATTAGAAAATGGAAATTGTGTTCTTTTCCTTCCTCCTTCCTCAGCCTCTCTCTCTCTCTCTCTCTCTCTCTCTCTCTCGCCTCTTTATTTTTCTCCTCCTCCCCCTTTTCTTCTTCTTCCCCTCCTCCTTCACTGACAAATGTTGGTGGCAATTTGTGGTTGAATGCGGTGGTTGGGTCGCGACGCTACGGTGGTGGCTGTGGTGGCAGTTGGGTCGCGACTTTTGGTTGAGCGGTGGGGGTAATGGCAAATCAATGTTCGTTGTTCTCTGGGTCGCGATTTGGCAGTGGTTAAGTCGCCATTTTTGCTGGGTGGCGTGGTCTTTCTGGTCGATAAATTGGCAGTGGTTGGGTTGCGATTCTGGTTGTGATTTTACGGTGGTTGAGTCGCCATTTTTGCTGAGTAGCGGTCGCGATTCTGGTGGAGATTTGGCGGTGGTTGGGTCGCGTTCTGGTGGCGATTTTGCTGTGGTTGGGTCACCAGTTTGGCTTGGCGGTGGTGGTCTACCCAGTCGCGAATCGGCAGTGGTTCGGTTGCCATTTTGGCTGGGGCAGTGGTGGTCTTTCCGATCGTTGGGTCGCCATTTTAGCTGAGGCGATGGGGTTTTTGGTTGTGGTGGTGCAGTGGTGCGGTGGTGGGTTTCGACGGTGTAGTGGTGGTTCCGGCGGTGCAGTGGTGGTCGCGGTGGTGCAGTGGTGGTCGGGTGAGGTGATGGTTGGCGGTGGTTGAAAACAACGAAAACATGTTTTGGAAATTTTTGTCTAAGTTATAAAACACCCAATCGTTTTGTGTTTTCTTTGTAAATTTTCAACCCGTTTTTAGAAACGCATTTTCAAAAATAGTAAAGAGAACGCATATTCATTGTTTTAGAAAATCGAAAACAGAAAACGGCCCAAAATGGCCAAAGAGAACATGCCCTAAGCTCTTGTTTGAGTCCATTTTTTGGGAAACTTAGATTTTATAAAGAATGATATTTGAAGAATGCGTGATTAAAAAATAAGAAAAAAATTTGAATTTACGTATAAAATTATTTTATCATAGAATGTATGATTAAAAATGAATTTGAAAAAAAATAAATCAAAAATAAGGTTCAAACAAGGGCTAATACTATTCAATCGCTCTCAAAAAACAAAAATAAAAAACATAAATCTTAGCATTAGTAGTCATTTTCAAGCTCAGTCAAGAATAATGATAAAAGTGAGCTCAGCTATTCTCTACAGTTTCTTTGCATTTGCATGGTTGTATATTAGCTGTCAAATATTGACAAATCTTTCTTTTTCATTTTTGCTATTTTGTTTTTGTATTTTATTTTTGTAAATCAAACCTTCAACAGTATACAAGTTTGTATATATATGAATTTCAAAAATCCCCTCACTCTCCCTTCATACACACAAACTGAGTTCTTCCATTCGAACTCTCTATACAGCAGCAAAACCTTATTCAGCAGCTAATCTCTTAATTTTCAGGTGGGTTTTGCGATTCAAATTTGTTTCAATTATTAAAGCTTTTGCTTTTTGTTACATAGATTTTTGTTCTTTCTTTGAAATCACGAGGTGGGTTTTTCAAAAAATTTGATGTAAAGTCGAGATTTTATTGCAATTTCTTTGGATTTTTGATGTGGATTTTCAAGATTATGTTAGTCATAATTCTATGATAAAAATTGTTAATCACCAGGTGAATTCTGACATCTCAACTAAGTCCGCACATCTTTAGCACCCTCATCGTTTACCCATTGACGGAAGTTATAATTAGGTTCGAAAGAAATAAAAGCGGCTTCACGAGTATGAGTGGAATTTATTGAGCCGACAAGAAAATAAACTAGTTTCGATTAAGGATGGTTTAGAATCTGCTACTGTCATACAAAAATCTGGTGTGACCATCATAAATGATGATATATCTAAAAATGTGAATTCTGAATATATGAAGAGTAGAATTGATCTCTGTCTAGGATAAAAACTTTGCAATGTTGATGTGACAGAAAAAACTTTGCATTATTAATAAGAGCATATTGTTCGCATCTATGATTTGAATAGTAATATGTAATTACAATATATATGTATAATGATTTTGAAGGTACGGAAAGAGAAGGATTTGAACCTTGTTGAAGAAAATCTTCGAAAGGAAGCTATATTCAAAAAAATGATGGAACACAGAAGAAGTTCCTTCTCTCTTGAGCAGAGTAGCCTGACAGATTTTACCACAAAACGACATAAAGCCGACCTATCTCTCTCTTCCAAGGTATCTTATTCATCATATATCGACTCGGATCAGTTCATTTTAGGATTATACGTTGTTCTTTGAAGTATTGTGTATGCTTTACTATTTGTCTATTTGTGTCGTTGATATGTTCGATTATTTTATCATCAGCAAAAGAAAGACAAGGTTAGTGAACGAATTTCAGCTCTTCAACAGCTCGTCTCACCCTTTGGAAAGGTACGCACTATGAATCCTTGAAGAATTTACAGAAACGAATCAATTGGTTAGCTGAAGTTGTTTAAATTCACTACAGACTGATACTGCATCAGTCCTCCTGGAGGCAATGGAATACATAGAATTCCTTCACGAACAAGTTAAGGTTCGACATTTTTCTGTTTTTCATTACAACTTTTATATGCTCTAATACCACAAAAAGTTTTGAATCGAGCATGATTAATATAATATATCTCGTATTTTCAAGAACTATGTACAAATATATATATAGATGATTAGGATGGTCAATATCTTATCCCTTTTTATTTCTTTGGTACTTAGGTTTTGAGTGCTCCATATCTCTATAGTATGCCAACCGATGAGAACTCAATGGTAAGATGAACAAGAATTTAGCTTATTTTTATTTCTTTATACTACGAAGTGCTATTGCGTCATACCAAATGGGCTATGAATGTTTACTGCAAGGCTGAAAGTTATAATGTTGATGTACTCTGTTTCAAGGACATGGAGACATATAGCTTGAGAAGCAAAGGGTTATGTCTTGTGCCAATTTCATTTACTGTTGGGGTCGCTAGCAGCAATGGTGCAGATATTTGGGCGCCGATTAAGACCAGAAGGCTCGACTCAGATGAAGCTTCAGTGATAACTTATTGTTGAGTGTGTATCGGCCCTCCTCCCAAACTCATTAAGCTAGAGTTAACTGGGTGCAAGTTTACGGCCTAGAATCTACCATACATGAATACTTCAGGCAAACTTAGGGTCGAGTTGCAGCTGAGGGCTAAATAGTTCGTAAGCTAATGGTATTAGAACCTATCCAAATGTTAATGTATGTAACGAGAGGTAAGTTCATATGTAAATCGATTAGGGTCGAGCTTTTCTTACGATCCGAGGGAAGTTCATCATAAGTTATCTATTCCCGTGCAAGCTACAGTGCTGCCTAAAGTTTAGCTCTAACATTGAAGTGTCTCTATTCGAAAAGATTATAGTAGTTGGGACTTTGAAATGAAAGACTCGAGTCCAGCTAACAGGATCCTAGGAATGAAAGTTCTCTATATTAGAAAACATTAATGTTCATATGTACCTGGTAAGCGATAAATTTCATCCAGTCATTGAACTTGAAGCGTTAATTTTTCTCAATTCGGTCACGAAAGTTCAAAAATTAACCACTATGCTAACATTACGTTACCTATCATTCCTCAAGCTAACAAAAATTGTTTAGTTGGCATCCACATTTCACCATGTGACAATCTAGAATCAAAACTAGTAAAATGAAGATTGCGCTTCATGTTAAAATATTAAAATGTGTATTTTTTTCAATTTTAAAAAAATTATGACGAGACATCTTGATAAATTTGCATGCCAATTCACATGCACTGATTACATGGAGGATCTATTGTGGTATGGCTGCAAATAAGGTAACTTTAATCAATTTGGAAGACTCAAAACGTGATGGAAGATAAATTTAAAACCAAGCTAAAGTTCAATAACCAAATTGACACAAATTAAATTTTAATGATCCAATTGTGACTTCGCTGAAAGTTCAGACTGCAAAAAGAAACGTACCCCTTCATGAGGGACATTGGATTGTAGCTAAAGCTGAGGTTAAGAGTGGTGAGAAAGCACAAAAGAGAAGTGCCCATCAGCATTTTGTTCCAAGTTGCTTAGATGCACTTCTTTTGGCTTATAAGCAATGTTAACCACAACCATATTACTTGAGCAAGAAAAACTAATTGAAATGTATTCGACCACTTGTTTGCTACGCAGGAGATAGGAACAGACGTACACACGTCTATATAAAATACAATAGACTTAAGTTTGCTTAAGACGAACGGAAATCTATAAGCAACTCAAAGCAATACCTTACATTCCCAGATCTTGTTTGAAGATTATACAACCAGTTTATCTATTTTCTTGAAAGAGAGCAGGAGACGACGCAGTATGATCAATCTCATCGTCGGTGGTCTTTGACTTAATATATGTACCAGCCACCTCTAACATTTGATCCACCTCTTTCATATACTGCAAGGTTTAACCAAGCATATTTAGACATCTATCGTTATATTGAATTTGGCAAAGCCTCACAGTCAAAAAAGAAAATATTAAGCAAGAAGACGGTAAATCATAAAAGCAATACACACCTCGTTGATAGCACCGGATTTAATTTTGGATTGCATTATGCACCATTTCTTGAAATGTGCACCTGTCAGAATTCGAAAATTCGATTTCCATATTCATTTCAAAGGAAGAAGTTTGTACATAAAGAGGCTACGGCAAGTAATGATCTTAAAAAAATAAATGACGTGACCATGCTATTAGAGGCGTGATTGATTATTGATTTTATAGCTTTCCTTCTATAGCTCCCAATTGTAATTTTGTTTCCTTGTATATTCATATAAACGTATATAAATAAAAGACAAAAGGAAAGAAGAAATCATTCAGCCAAAATATTGTCTCATGCAGCCCCCCAAGTATTTTAAGAATTAAGATTTAAGAAAAACCTGTTTTAAGATTATCTCGAAATGTCAAAAAATAATAACATAAATGCAGAAGTTTTACCGAATTTATGAGTATCAGGAAAAAATACACTGAAGTTGGTCAAGAAAAGTGGCCCAAGTATTTCAAAATTTAATAGCTCCAGGCTACCACAAATGAAGTTGTTCCGTGTGCAACTTAACTAAAAGTATGAGCACAGGTTATAAGGCAGACCATTCACCTAGAGACATTCTTTGACTGAGAAGCACAGAGTCTACCGCTTATCAGTTATGCGTTCTTGGGCAGAGGTCGAATGGATTTAGTTGGTAGAACAAATATACGTAATTTATCTGTGTTGTTATAAAGATTTCTTGCAGAAAGAACCTGATAGAAAAATTTTACACTACGATTCCTATCATATTTTTTGTTACGTAGTAGATTAGATTCAACCCTTGGATACACACATGTGTGAACATGCATGTCAAATGTTAAGAGTCTAAGAAACGTTGTGATTTGAACATGGTATCTAATCTAAGCAGGTAAAGATTATGGCGTTAGCCATTTAATCAAATTGTGTATGTTTTGATAGTAAAAAAATGAATCCTATCTAGACGTGAGGGGGCATGTTTTAAAATAATATTTAAATAACATACAAGTAGCCCTCTTTGTAGCTCAAGTTTTCAAATCAAGTGGTTCGTATAACGGACCAAAAGCTAACCAAATTAAGAAAGTTAATGATTACCAAATGACATAAAAGCAACAAATGTCCAAGCATATATTAAATGATTTACGAGTATAGATAAATAAGAAGGGACGAAGTTTTCCAAGTTGAGAAAACTACCATGCAACAACAAAGATATGGAAGAAATTACCAGCTTTAATATCCACACTGCACGATGACTCAGAGTTTGTCTCCAGCAACCATCTACAGTGAACCTGATGCACCAAAACATATATACTCAGTTATAAAGTTAAATAAGAACTGCAAATATTCAAAGAGAAAAAATGGATTCGAGAAAATATATATATAGAAAAAGCTTCAACTGCCCAGTCCTAAAGATAGATCACCCAATAAATTTCTTTAGCCTGCAAACTTGAAACATTCCAATATGTACTTCTACTAGATGTATTGAAACCACGAGACTGAAAAGCACAGAAACAATGGACGATGTTTTGAGTACCTCAAAATATGACCCGAAGGGAACATCATGTGCCTGTTGTACTGTCTCAAACACCTAATTAAAGAAAAAAAAGGAAAAAAATAAGCTATTATTTCTTCAACGTCACCAAAAACTAACAAACTAGATTGATATTTAAATAAACAGGAATAGAAAACCAAATAAATGTTCCCACCAGAGTCTTCTTATCTGGAGATAAAACAGCATGTTGCACTTCTGTCATTGCTGTATCTGGAGGGCACATAGGACTGTTGCACAAGGTTCTATAGGTAATTTGCCTGACTTGACCATTGTACTCATCAGCAGTATACCACTGACCCATCTGAAGTTAGCATAACAGGAAATATCAGATAGATTCTAGAAAGTATATGTACAAAATGGTACAGTGGTAATATAGGTGTTGATTTTTCCTCAGCACAGATGTATAAACCACGCAAGGTTATAGATCATTTATGTCTACACATACCGCCACAGATGGTCGACTAACTCTAATGTCTTGCTAGCTTGCATATGGACACGTGTTCACTTTATTTTACAGGTTTTTTCCTGTAAAATGTAGATTATGGATTACCACCAAACTGCAGTTCATTTAGTCAGTGTCTGGACAAAGCTCCACAATACAGAACACGAGGGACAAATTTTAGGTCTGGAAACTTCTATGCTGGTATCCCCAAGCTATAGTGGCAACGCAACGCAACGCCATGAACAAATATAGAGTTCTCCTTACAACTCCAACTATTTGTTTCTACGTACTCCAGTATGTGGTATATATAATATTCTCCCAAGTTGCACTTTGACAGATATTATAATCCATTACTTACTGTGACATTAGAGTCCTTTCTGGCTGTACGATACTCATTTGTGAAATTTGAAGTGTCATCAAACAAAGTTTCAAAAAATTTCTCTGCTGTGCATGGAAACACGCCCTACAAATTATTTTGCAAACAAGAAAGAATTTATCAATATGATGTTAAAATAAGGTAACAAAAAGTAGAACTGTGAGTTTGTGCACACTTTATAAATGCTAGAAAGAACATCCTCTTTGATGAATGGTTGAAACTTTTCAGTCTTGGGCACACTTTCCTCAGGAAGCTTAGATTTCCTTTCACTGCCTCTGACAGAGCTACTATGGCGCAATGCTGACTGTTCCTTATCCTGTGTTCACAAATAAGATCAACAGTTGGAACACTTCAAGCAGATTACCCAAAACTCTTACCCGTGTAGGGCAAGTTATATTCCTTAAAGCCAAAGTAGTAACACATCTGATAGGAACTTATCATTTAAAAGTTAAAACAGCAATGCATAATTCATCATATACTACACGCATATATATCGTCTGTTTACAGTTGTGTCACTACTTCATGTCTGAGTGTCGCATGTGGACGTTCAGCATGCAGCACGCTAAAAAGTTTTAGTTTCTAATTAACTAAATCTATACATGTAAGGCATTAAAACTGTAACCCGGTCAATCAAATGCTTTACATGTGAAAAATATAACATTTCCTTGAAAACAATTCCTGTTTTCAGACGATCCAAAATTGCATGATTATCAATGAGAGAAGACCTCGTGCAATTTTGACTTGCTCACCATCAATAGGTTTCGAGTTAAATCATCCTAAATAGGAAGCGGCACTATCTCTAAAAACCAAGAAAGATTACGGATGTGGAAGAAGGGAAAGGAAGATTAAACAAGAGCGGAGGGTAAAACCTTCTTCTCAGCTTCTAGCATTGCATGATAGTTCTTTACTGCAAGCTGTAAAGCTCTCAGTGCATGGTTTCTGTTCCAGAATGATGCGAACATATATCTGACTCTACCTGTAAGATAGAAATGGCTCATTTATGGCATCAGAGTCTTCAAATTAAGTGGAAATACATCTACAAACAACAATACGAAATATGAACTTCTAGAATATAAATTAATATCTGAAGATCACTACAAATCTGAACAGGATCAGCATAAAACTAATTGAATATTATTTTATTTTCAATAACTAAACAAGATCAAATGCACACTCATGTCTGTGATGGATAGTTGGTAGCCACATCTAGTTTTCACCTACACGTGTTCATAAATAGGTGCTACCTTAACAATAGGCTTGACAATAAAGATAGAACGGCCCTTTTCAAAACATTCTCTGAAAAAACAAGGCAATATTTGTTTACTTTTCTATCAGTCCTCTCTTGAAAAGAAAACCGTCTATAATGAAATTTTTTACCTGTTTCCAAAGACACGGTCCGAGGCATTTTCGGAGACTAGCTTGCTTCTATCTTACCGTAAGAAATCCCTGCAAAATCTATTTCAGATAGAGCATACAATCTCAATGGCCTGGGGCAGAGCACTTAATGGGCTAGGGTGGCCCCATTTCGCCTTACCAACCCAAGATTGCACTCGAAAGCCCTATTCAACCAATCTCAAAGCCCTATACCGCCCCTTCTCGACGAAGCTTTACCACCCCTTCCCTCGAAGAACCCAGCTTTCTCCTACCTATGGTATGTCCTTTGAATCCAATGCCACAAAAATGTCGGATGCGTAGTCACAATAGAATGGACAAAATAAAAGATGAGAATGTAGGCATACAATTGGAAGTGACCTGAATCGAGAAGAAATTAGGAGAAGGAAGAGTTAGATGGTTGAAATATGTCTTGCAAAGATTGAAAGAAACTCTTGTTTACAAGAGCAATGTGCTACCAGAATAACCTGGAGAGTGGAGAGGTCGACAAAAACTATCAGTGCTTGATGTGGCCGAAAAAAAAAATTGGTTTCATTGGATCATCAGGTAGATGTAACTGTACGTCGAATCGAGTTGAAGAAAAGGATACTTTTTCGCTAACTCCAAATTTATTGAAAAGAAGACTTAAATTGTTAGTGTTGTTGTCTTTTATATAGGTACATACTCATTGTATTAAAAAAATTGTATGTGGTTACCACTACATTATCTACACGGCCATCAAGAGAATATAGAATTTTTCGGTGATCTCTACCCAGTATATATTTGTTGTGATCAGACAGCCCACGAAGAAGATTAAAAATGCATTATTGTGATAGCAAAATAAGTTAAACTAAATCCTTCACCATTAATTCTGGGTAATCCATTCACCAGTATATATATCAGCAAAACAAAGCAACTGAAGCAGCCTCGTGGAACTAAATTGATAAGAAATTCTGCAGCTAATTGTATCATCGCTTAATTGCTAAGCCAAATTCATGATCATCGTCTTCGATTTTTCCCTTTCTTGAAATGAATTTTCTGCTTGATTTCTACAGCATTTGAATGATCTCAATAATGGGGTAGATTTTACAGATGCTAATAATGTAGTCGACAGCATTGTCCACTTAAACTTAAGATAGGAAAGTAGTAAAAATTTAACAAAAGGACACTTGATGGAAAAAAAAAATGCTAACCATCTGGGTTTCCTAAAGGAGGGACACCATGTCCACCAGCACCCATACGAAGAATTATTGTAATAGCAGGATTGATAAAAGCATGTTGGCTCCGCCTTATCTGAAATGGAAAAACGATTAAAAGATTCATTATTTTGGACAGCCAGTAAATCCCATCAGTCTGAAAAAAATTAGTATCACAGGAAACAAGGCTGTGTACCTCATCTATATCTCCAAAAGGTATAATCACCTGCACAATGAAAATGTAAACATAAAGAGTGCGTACAACTTAAAGGAGTTTGAAACAAAAAGGAGGGCGGGATTTAGAGTAAAAATTATACAATCTGAAACCAGGTGCTAGAATATAGTTCATTTCGACTAAAATACCAATAAATATGAATGGCTCATTCCTGAAGTGGTTTCTAAAAGTATTTAGTGAAAATACGAGGCACCGACAAAAGATAAAACTTTAAGTGAACACGTTGATAAGTAGTAGACCCAAGGCCAAAATTTATATTTTAGCAAAAGAAAAGGTAAATTAGCTTTCATAGGAACAGTGGAAAAGGTTGACATCATATTTACAGATGAAAATTCTAGTAATTTTAGCATGATATTCTAGATAAGTCACCAAGACAAACCAAATGGTGCTCGATGGCACCAAGAGCACTCTCCATGTGTCGATTAATACAAAAAATAGCAGTGTAGTCATGCAGCAGAGACCATTTACCTGCCAATTGCCAATAATGCCTTTCTATCTAGCGAGCAAAGGTTATAATCCTACCTTAAAGTTGATTCTCTTCACTGCCATTTACCTGATTTTAACAACTAATTGCTATGATGAAATACAACACCACCACAAATTAAGCCTTATTCCCAATAAATTTGGGGTTGGCTACATGATTCATTTTTGGCCACTCTTTTTTATTCATTGACACATGTATAGGAAGATACTATGCGACCCATCCTTTACAAGCATAGTTAAGTGGTGGTCTCTTTCTGACTTCAAATTCATTTATTTTTGCAACATTTAGGCATTTTCCCATGTACTTTTGTTCATGTAGTATATCTGTTAGACTTGTTTACCAGTATTTCCTAAAGCACAGTTTCGTAGTTTTATAAATACAAACTATATGCTTGAAGGCACGTGACATCTGCCTTCTCATAGGGTAAAAGCATAATAATGTCGCTTTGCCTTCAAAAACATAGATTCTATTTAGGTTCTTAACTAGGGAAACTTTCCACCAAACAATATTTAATATCAATTTTTAATAGATCAAAAAGGAGGGACGATATAGGAAATAATAAGAATTCATAAACAAGAAATCATAATCTGACTAATCTTAATCTTCACAATTTACATTTAGCAATGGATAAAGATATTTGTACATAAAAAAATCTACCGAATTGTTTACCCCCTCTCACATGCACGTGGGCCCCACGTGAATAAAAAAATCCCAAGATGTGGTCCCCAACCCCCTATCGTGAGTAGTCGGTAAGGGATTTGGTAAAAAAATTCGGTACATGTAGCATAGTCCTTTAGCAATATATCCTATGTCTGTCTCCTAAGTCCTAGCACATGCATTACTAGAAACTATATACAAATCTTCAAGAAAAGTTTATAGAAGGTCAGAGGTAAAAGTACCCGTCATACACAATACACAACACATATATGACCAGGACATTTATAAAGATATCAGATGTTACCCACCAAAATACATGATGGGGAAGGACCACAATATCCCACATCACAGACTGAAAGTGCTCCTTGAGTTTATTCTTTTCTTTTTTCCATAATAACAAATAATTGTTAGGATCACGTTTCTATCAAATAATCCATATTCCTAACTTTTCTATGAAAAAGAAAGGAGACGGGAACCAAAAGGTCCACGTGGTATGCACTAATAGCAGTTGCAGAGTGAATAAACTAAAATATGAGAACTTCATAATACAGCAAAATGCATGTCTCTGCCAAAGAAACTTGCATATCAACTATAAGTCTTTAATACAGGTTCTCATTTAGCAATGTTCTCCATAACTCTGGTCACCCAACTTTGAAAACTTGGTCATTTTACATAAACCTTCACAAAGCTCTTAAGAATACAAGATATAGGGGACCAGAAACCTAGCAAGACAAATGATCAAAGGTCTTATGAATGTTATTAAACATCAAATCATGTATATAAGACACCATGAACCTTTAAACAGACCTTTGCAAGTAAACTCAACAGAACCTGGCCACAAAGACAAAACTGCTGGCCAAGAAGTTCTATAGAGGTAACTCATTAATAGGAATAAGCTTTGAACAGAAGCCAAATAATCAATAGGAACCAAAGACAGAAGTTGACCTTCATTTGCTTCGAAAATACATTAGAATGGAAGCAGATGTGCCATGCTGATACATACATACGGCCATGATACAAAAACGATCTCTCAAGAGCACACGAATAGCTATGCTCAATGACCTGAAAATATCCTCACCAATATTAGAAATTGAATAGGCCTAGATTACAATCCAGTCAGAAGGCCAACCTTTTTCCAAATACTACTCAATGCATTCTACAGAAGCTTATAACTAGGCTTATCCGAAATAAAAGTAAAAATCATGCCTCATCTGGAAGAAGATTAAATATTGTTTGAAGTGGCCCAGGTTTCAGATGAACAACTGTAGGTTCTTGTTTATCCACAATCCTCCTTCGATTATTAGAAAGAGCATAGATATTCGCTCTACAAAAGAATAGTTTGCATCAGTTCAGGAAAATTGAAAGCTTACTGGAAAAGTAATTCCATCAAAGAAGAAAATTGTACGATGATTATTAAATTAACATTCATTTTTGAACAATAGAAACTGACTCCAGGAATATAATAATAATAATAATAATAATAATAATAATAATAATAATAATTCATTCACCATTTAGCATATTGAAGCAAGAATAGGATGGCCAACCATCACAACACCAAAGCTATAAGAAGGTGAAGATCAAATGATAAATTCAAAAATTTCAGAATTTCAGGAAACTAGAAATTCATTTTAAGATATTAGCCAAATCAATCCATCATTCGGTACAATTTGTTATTCTACGTAGTTAAAGTGATTCATAAACTTGTACTTGCAACTAGTATCATGAATTACACAAAATATAAACAAAAAATGGACAATGACCAGAAATACTGGACATAGATAGATGCACAAGTTGGACAGCTTATAAAGTTATACGTGCTAAAATGCTTTCTTAAATTCACATGATCTTAGCTTCGTATATTTAGATAAAGCATGTTATTCAAACCCCAAAAGGGAAAGGTAGCGACTTCTGCTACATGCGATAACAATTAATTTATGCTAGAACTGAAAAACCTGCAGTATTGCATGTTAAACCTTTTTAATATATCTTATATCAGGTGATATCAATGCCCTCCTACACTCTTAAACTACAAGATTCATGAATGCAGGCCTTAAAAACAAAAAAAAGTACAATTTGTAAAATTTAACTCTCTTTTGGATAGGCAGTCTAGGTGATCAAAATTTTGGACTAAATTTACAAGTCAAGTATCGTAGGAGCCAAAATTTTCTTTATTCAGTTAAATAAAAATTAACTACATTAATAGACGCGAAAAGAACAAAACTGAATCTAAACACGAGAATGCACCTCAATGAGTTAAAGCCTCATACCAACAAATATAGCACAAGTTGAAGGTTGAGAATGAGAAGATCAACTCAACATTGCAACGAGCATTAAGTAATGATTCAAGAAAAATTTCGAAGTATAAATCAAAAAGAAACTTTTATACCAATTTAGTGTGCTCCCAAGGTTCACAAAACCTTCTGCATTAGAAATACAAGTCAACTTCTTATATCATTAACCAA
>CAIGRF010291417.1:0-17957 GCA_903798235.1 Fraxinus ornus | reverse complement strand
TATTTTTTCTTTTTTTCTTTTTTTTTTTTCAATTCTAAATTTTATTTTGTCTCTTTCACTAAAATAAAAAAAAAATAGAAAAGAAGAAAAAAATTCTGAGAACAGAATCACCAAATTAAAGGAAACCAAAGATTTAATATCCACGTAGACCGGAATACAGAGAGCATAAGTATGTTTGCTACTGCGCATTGGACATTCTCCAATGCATCAAACATCAAGAGTTACTGATGGACCACCTCATCTAAAAGTTTAACCTATTACAAGGGAGCGAATTTAGTTAAGTAAATTGTTTTATCAAAGGTTTGAACACATGCTCAATTTTCTATGTTCTAGCAGTGAGATTTTAACCACGTACCAAAGAATACAAGTACTCTTACCAATTCCTGTCCATTTGGCAAGTTAATTCTTTACGCTCTTAAATCTCCTTTTATTGCCTCCTATAATGGCCTAAGGTGCCAAAGTTCGCCACTAAAATAAAGGATGAGAAGTGGTGAAAGATCATTCTAATCTGTGATACCCTCCACCACTCTAGGGGATTGACACCCTTGTAAATGCATGATTCTCGAGAAATTGCGCGAATTTTGACTATGCTCACACTGGATGTAGTTCTCAAACCAACTGTGGCACTTAGGGAACCAACTCTGAAATCTTAGACTCACTACACTAACTTATGTTGTCCAAATCTTTGCCCTCTACTACACTCTGATCAATACTAACTCTAGAGGGGCTCTATTATCAGCTTTTACATTGCGCTTGATCTACTAGTGCAGCAACCAAATGGATTTGATGACCACAGTATCCTTGCCACTAATCAAAGCCAAAAAAGTGATACATCCCTAGAACCCAACGCTCCCTTGAATCATATTCTCATTCTTTTCAACGATTATCAAGCTAAGTAGAGTCCATATTTCTTAGCTCAAAAGTCCTTCAAGGAGCTCTCTGTTTGACATTTCTGTGCCACTCATGTGTTGCCTCCCACAATTTAAGCTCCTCAATTAGAAGCTTAAGTTATTAGAGAGTTGAGTAGATTTATGCATTTAAATGTTGCCTTCAAAAGTTGTTCTAATAAATTTAAAATTTTGAATGGCTCACATACTGAGGAATTACGAATTTAATTGGTCAACACACTCGAAAGAATTAGAGGCACAAATGCAACTACAAAAATAATAAGATAGAACTACCAGAGGTTGTGTATAAACAAAATGAAACTAAAATATACACTGTACACTTTAATGAAGTTTGCATTACCAATAACAAGTACAATTTATTAGAATTAAAATAGAAATAGCAGCAAATATTATAAAAATAAAAATAAAATAAAATAAAAAGAAACTTCGATGTTATATAAAATCATTGAAGCTGACTTAAATGCAGTTTTATTGGAAAGAAAGAAGCCAATCAGATGTAATCACCTGAAGCGCTTCTCCCCTCCACAAGTGACAATTGCATAAGGATCTGATGTGCCATTCAAACTTGCACCAATTAGATTCTTAGCTGCTAATAGTTCCACCTGAAATGTGGGAATGCTCTTAAACAACATTGTTCGACGGACATTGGTTGTTGCAACGTGAGAATTTCATACAAGGATGGATCAAGCATCATACATTGCATAACAAAATTAGAATGCAGTTGCCAGTACAAAAAATTAAAAATTGCCTTAATCATATATGCAGAAAGAGTTTGATGGTCTCCTCTAAACTGGCTTATCTGCAAATAAGTGCAAACTGCATGTTAATCAAGTGGAAAATCAGTCTAAAAAAAGAAATAAATAAAAAAAGGCTGAAAACGATAGCATGTCCAATGTTAACTGGATGAGTAAGCATGCATTACCATCACGACAAATAAGAACTCCCAAATATCAAGAGTTCATATTGAGGCTAGTATCTCGACAAGCACGTAATAGAGCAATGCTTCGGTTAAAGTTTTATGAAAATGTCAAAGCATGGGTACACATATAAAGAAATCATTAGAAGATAAAACTAGCAATTTAAATAAGACTTCGAGCATGCTTTCTAAGTGCACCTAGGTACAGTACCAGTATTCCCTCATTTAGTTATAGCTCATCAATATCTAAAGCAATATATGTCAGTGGTACAATTCTTGAAATTCCCTCTGAGTTAGCTAGGTATATGTGTATGGACGTTGTAGTGTGTTAAAATCAAAAGAATTACAAGAATTTAGTCTTTCATTATGGTAGAGGTGTAACAAAAGGCAATATCCAATTGTATAAAAAATTGCTCGCGATCTACTAAGACCTCCGGTGTCTACAGTAGCATCGAAGGCTACATTTAATTTAGGTTGTAGAGTTTTCTCAGACGAACGATCAAGACTAAAAGAAGATATATTGAAGGCTTTAATATGTTTTAAGGACTGAGAATATGTGAAATTACGCATTCAAAAATAAGTTGACAGTATAATGGCCAAAGAGTTGCAGCAGATCCAAGGACACGATATTGTAAGTTTTTAAATTGATTAGTTTCAAAAAAATACGTAATTTTTAAATTTCTTTGTTTTAAGAAAAATTGTACGCTAAGTATTTTATTCGTGTACAATTTTAACTCCACCTACGATAATGGTAGCCTATCCCAAGCCCGAAAAAAGTAGAAGGGTTGTAACTTTTATTTAATTTAGAATACGTATAAATTGCACAAATTTTAAATTCTTTTAAAAAAATTTAGATTTGTCACAAAAAAAAGAGCCAAGCCCGATCTTTGAGTTTCGGCTCGACTCGTTGACACCCTATAAGTACCACTACCACATTTACCATCCTTGTTGCCTGTAACTATATGCTAAACCATAAATGTAAATAGCAAAACAAGTTGATTTCTGTGAGGAAAGAGTTCTCATCAGCCAAGCAAGTTATGTGAGATTGAGAACCAAGTCATTTTCATTTATGATCACGTTCTTTACAGGTGTTATAGCTTCAACAAACATTGGATGGAAATGAGTAGCTTTCTAATATTCAGTGCTGGAAACCATTTTTCTCTTTGTTCCTTATGTTGTCAAAACAAAAAGGACGCTTTGCCGACCTATAATAGTTAGAGCGTTAGCGCTTTAGTTTTATGTTTTCAAAATCAATTTTTTACTACACATTTTTGACCGCACATCCTTAGAAAAAATCATTTTTCGTATTTCCCAGTATCTTTTCCTACTTTTTAATCACGTTCTTAAAAGAAAATGACTTTTGAATCACTTCCACACAACCGCGAAGTCATTAGTAGGGTAGAGTTGGATTGCCCACAGAATCCGACTAGCCAGCGGAAATTAATGAAGTATCAAATACTAAAACATTAAAAAACATGTGAATGTAGCCTCATTTGGTGCCGCAGTCTTCTAGTTAACACCGCAAAATAGTGGCAAAAATAGTCTTCTAATATATCACTAATTACAAAAAGAGACCAACCAAATTCACATAAACAGTTAAAGAAAACTGAATTCTTTTAGAACAAAATTAGGAAGGGAAAAAAAAAAACAGAAATTCAACATCGTGATCTCAATCCAAAATGAAGGGTAATTACTCCTTTCTCTCAAATTATCCCAAAAAAAAAAAAAAAAAGATTAAGAACAAAGAATCAACATTAAAATTAGCCACTTTAAATTGAAAACTAGGGGTGAAATTAGAGAACGGAACTTATCTTTATCATCAATATGTACAAAGAAATGTCCCGCTGAAGTAAATTCCCAAACAAGAAAAGGAAAACCAAACGGACTTCTTTAATTACGAAGTTGTGATTAAAACGAAAATCAACATCAAAGTAGCAACAGTCAATTACATCAAATAGGCGGGAAATTAGGCAACCTTGTCTTTGTCACCAATTACATCCAACTTGCCACACGAACCTTCCACTCTTATCCGATCGCCATCGCCAGCGAGAGTGAAGAACCAGTATGCCGCCACCACGAAGGCCGCGGCTGCCACAGAGACTTGCACCTCCCACCATGAAGGCACCACGAACTCCGTCGCCATTTCTATTACGCTCATTTCTTCAAAATTATTTGAATTTGGGAAATGTACAATTAGTAACTGCAGAAGAACATCAAGAAGATTGTGTACGATCCTATGATCGAGAAGATTGAAATGTGGGTTTTTTACTTTTTACTTTTTACTTTGATTATGAAAACCCCCAATAAAGAGACTATACACTACTGTACTTTTTACTTTGATTATGAAAAGGAAAATGATACTCATACAGGGGGGGTTTGACAACCCTCCTGACCGAATACTCACAAAATAGGGGGCCCACGCGAATAAAAATAATCAAAAAAAAGGTGGACCCCCCCTATTGTGAGGGGTCGGTCAGGGGGGTTGTCAACCCCCCCCTGTATGTGTAGCTCAGTCCGAAAAGGAAACCCCCAATAAAGAGACTATACACTACTGTATACGCAAGTGCGTTTACGAGTGCCTCGGAGTGTCCAGGAGGAGAGAGAATCCAGGAGACTGTAATTAGTACGTTTCAATTTTTTAAATTTTCTCCTTATTTTAAGGTTTCATTGCATCTTTCCGTCCATATGTCGTGAGTTTTATTGTGAAATGCTTACATGAAATCCATTTTGATTTGAAACTCGAAGGTTAAAATGGTCAGACCACTTCACAAATCTCGTCTTCCCCATAATACGCACGGTTCATCTTCCATCTTCTACACTGTTTATGTCCCTTGCGCACCCACTTTCTTCATCCTCTTTTCGAATTATCTTCAGTATCTTCTCTCGTAGTAGGATATTATCTGCGCGCAGTGGAGGCCAACTGAGAAAAGGTAATAGTTCACTGTTGGTTCGTTATTTTTTGATTTTACAGTTTGAAATTTCAAGCTTCGAGTAATCAAGGTTTCCTTGTTATTTTTTATGGAATATATTCTTGTTTTTCACAGGAAATTTTTTTGAGTAAAAATGCTTCATCTGTATATCATAGAACTCGGCAACGATACACTCAAATACAGTATGAATGATGTCCGTCCATTATCATTGTTGCCCCTTCATTAATTTTGTTGATCTTTGGAATTACAGTTTGGAACTCTATTGAAATGGGATTTGGGGAAAGACATTTAATATTGTGAGGGTTATTTTTGGGGGTTTGTAGGTATTCCTCTGAAATTTGCATGACAGTGGTTGAAACTTGAAATTTATGTGGTTTTGGTTGGGTTTTGAGCATTGTATGATGTGCAGTCCATTATTGCCCTAATTTGATCAGTTTGTATTTCCATACCACCTTTCAATGTTCATTCTCTCATCTCCACTTTTTTTGCATGTAGGTGCAAATTCTGGCTACTTCACCGTTGAATTGCATCACGGAGGCAATTTCTATGCCAAGCCAAACAATTTGGCATACAAACATGGATTTGTATTTCCTTCGATTTCTTCCATGCCTCACTATTTACGAAAGCTAATTTGATGAAGTTCTTAAATATGGTTGGTCATGATTTGAGGTTGGAGTTTTACTACAAAAACGAAGAATGAGTTTAGGGAGGGGGTTGAGTATATTGGAGAGTGAGAATGATATCAAAGAAATACTTAATGATAGAGATGGGCATCCGTAGTGCAAATATATGTTGTAGCCCCATTACAATTGCATGCATTGCCATTGCATGCATCGATTTCAGAAGTTGATACGCAATGTAATGAACCACAAACATTTGAAGGTTGTTACGTACCTTCTGTGGAAGAGAACGATGGTGGAGAGCCTGAAATTGATTGGTCAGATCATTTTTTCATGAGAATGCTGAAGAGTTGTGGTCACATTACGAGGAAACCCTCCAATACAATTATGAAGAAGATCAAAATGTGGGTGATATGGGTGTTGAAGATGATGATGTTGGGGTTGAAGCTTATAACAACGAACAAAGTAGGGGAGATGGGGTTGAGTTTGGTAGAATCTGATTACGAGATTGAGGATCAACCGACATTTAATGTTGAAATCGAAAATGAAATGGTTAATTTTGATTTTGGATTTGGTGTGGCAGATGAGCATCAGGTTAGGGGTTCTAATATCGACTACGGGGACTCGAACGAGTTGCTAAGCATTGATAGTACATATGAGGACGATACAAATTCAAGAAGAAGTGCTTCAATCGATGCTTTCAATTCAAGAACTAATGTGGAGGATCCAAAGTTCAGACGATGTAAGTTCAACACAATCTTTACGTTACTATTAACCTTTCTTCTATGAATGACTAATATGATTCCATTTTTTAATTGTTAAGGTTGGTATTTGAGTCCAATGCTTTGTTGAAAGCTGACATCACTTCATATTCAACTAGAAGCAATAGATATATTAAATACAAGAAGGATAATACTTCGAGATTGAGAGTCAAGTGCAAGGGAGACTATCCTTGGGTGTTGTTGCTAACAAGACAAGTTGGGTGATCAAAACATATGTGGTAGAGCATACATGCCCCATGGTATACAAGAGTTTTAGAGTAAACTCCACTTATTTAGCAGATAGATATTTATCTGATCGAAGGTTTGAACCAAATATGTCGGTGAGTACATTCATAGAGAGGGTGAAAAGGGATGTTTTGGGTGAAAGTGTTGCTAGAGAATTCTGACGTTTGTATATTTGCCTTGGAGCTTTGAAGGAGGGTTTCATTAGGGGGTGTAGAAGAGTGATTGGTCTAGATGGTTGTTTTCTGAAGACAGAGCATGGTGGGCAGTTGTTATCTACAGTCGGTGTGGATACTAATAACGGTATGTATCCAGTAGCATATGCAGTTATTGAGGTTGAGAATGGAGATAAACTTGAGATGGTTTTTGGAGTTGTTGAAGGATGACTTGCATATATACAATAGCTTGCACTGGACATTCATTTCAGATAAGCAAAAGGGGTTTATTAATGCGATTGATTCTTTGTTTGAGGGTTCAGAGCATTGAACATGTGTTAGACATCTGTACAATAATTTTAGTATCTTGCATAAGGGATTGACTTTAAAGCATTGTCTTTGGGATGCAGCGAGAGTCACCACACTGTGCCTCAGTAGCTTGAACACATGCAACAAATGTTGGGCCTGGACTCGGGTGCATATGGTTGGCTTGAACCAAAACCAGCATCCCATTGGAGCAAATCCACTTCTGAGAGTAGACTAAGTGTGACATGCTTTTACAATTTGTGTGAATCATTCAATAGCACAATTGTTAGTGCAAAAGAGAAGCTCATTCTAACCATGCTCGAGGAATTATGTTATATTTGATGAAGAGAGTTGTAGCTCGTAGAGAGTCATCTAATAGATGGACATCAGCAGTAGGCCCTAGAATCCAAAAATTCTTGATAAGCACAGTACACTATGAAGGTTTGAGTGGGCTAAATATGTGGGGAATGAGAAGTTCCAAATTCAGCACAATGAAGGCATTATACTGCATGTGGTTGACCTCAGGGCAAAGACTTGTACATGTCGTGCTTGGCAGTTATCAGGAATCCCTTATTTCCATACCATTGCCTCTGTGGTATCTAGAGGCCTCCGTGTAATTGATTATGTACATGCCATCTACAAAAATGATTCCTACCTGATCACATATAAGCCTTCAACTTTCCCCATCATAGGTTCAGACTCATAGCCTAGTCCAGGTCTCAACCCACTTAGACTACATGTGTACATGAAAAAAGTTGGGAGGCTAAAAAAGAACAACCAAATGAGGTGGAGTCTCCAAGTCACGCGAAGAAGTCCAGAAAGTCTTCGCAAAAGGAAATCCCTTTCGGAAACAACTTCAACAGGCATATCTAGTGCAGGGAAGAGAGCGGCCCAAACTTAGGCATGTTGAAAATGCAATGAACCAGGGCATAATAGGAGGAGCTGTAAAGGGGCATCACCCTCAACAGGCAATTAGGGACACATTTTCTATATTTAATCTGTTCTGTGTCAACTATTTCATTTTTTTTATATGGCAGTTTTTGCCAACCTAAATAAGTGGTTGAATTGTAAATTTCTTTGTTCAAGTGTCTGAATCATCGACATTATAACAGTCGAAACTGGTGTGGCTAAAGTCTGCCAATTATATATGCAAACATGGTTCACGCTTAATTCTGATCAGTTTTTTTTTGTTCAGTAAATTCGGTTGCTGTTTTAAATTTTTAGTTTGATTTGTTTGATGAGTTGCCACGGTTGATTAGTGTCTGGAGTTGATGTGATTGATTGGTGTTTTGAGTTGTTGTGGTTAGGAGTGGGCAAAACCCAAGCCAACCCTAGTAAACTGCTCAATCCGACCCAAACCGAACGATTTGGGTCATTTTTGCTTTGTTGGGTGGGTTTCGGGTAGTCGGGTCGGGTAGGGTTTACGGGTTGACAACCCAAACTCGATCTAAACCGACCCGACCCGATTACATTAAAAAAAAGGCACGTTAAAAACAAAACCATAAAAGGCTAAAAGCCAAAAGGTCCAAAACGCCCGTTGCCTCTCCAGACTCCACTCCAGCCTTCAAGCTTTCTCCTTTGCTCTCTCCACTCCAGCCTTCACATTTAGCATGGCCTGACATGGTTGCAATTGCAAAAAACTGAGGAGAAACATTTAGGAGGAGAAGGCATTTCTTAATCAAAGAGAGTCAACTAGTAAATTTTACTTTCACTTTAATCTATCTATTTCTGTCTTTTCTTGCCATATTATTAGTAGGTTAGGTTAGATCTTTGAGTTTTAGCTTTCTTTGTGGATCTAAAATTCATTTAATATGTTTTCCTGATTCGAAAATTTTGTAAGCTGGAATTTTGCGTAGATGAAGTAAAGAATTAGGTGAATCTGGAAAGAGAGTGATGGAATGCAAATGGTAGGTCACTATTGGTTAAGGAACCCTAAGCTCGCTTCGAAAGCTTTCTTGAAGCTGCAAATCGAAAATATGTTAGAGCAAATTGTGAGTTCGCTGACCAAGTCATCAGTGGCAAGGTTAGTTGTCCTTCTGAATGTATTGCCATTTCCTTTTCTGTTGATTCTGTCTTTCTCCTAATTGTTCATTTCCATATCTAATTTGAAGGAGTTGTGATTATGTGTGTTTATGCGTTAAATTGACATTAAAATCTTGAAGGAGTTTTGATTCTGTCATTGCAACCAATGAAGATTCCAGTGAACTTTGCATCTGGAATTCCATTTCTGGTCTCCTTAAACTCCTGCATCTCATTATGAATTTTTTTTAAAAAAAAAGAAGGTTAAGATAGAAATTGATATAACGTAATGTGCTGATTTTATAGACTTTACATTCATCAGAAATTTAAGTAATATAGTTGAAGAATTTGATTCTTCACTATTTGTAAGTAAGATAAAAACTAATATCATGAGACTTGGTTAATATTATCATATGTTCTATGATTTGTTTTCTGTATTCAATTTGATCTTCTGCATTGAAAAATAAAGTTGTTTGCTTCGATGGTTTGTATTTTCATGACCTGAGATAATGGACTTAAATTATCGTTGCATTAGATGACTTTGATGTTTTTTTTCTAACCAGCTTCCACGTTACTAAATCTCGACTACAAATGTATAATTGCTATAATAAGGATAAGAGTAAGCCTAGCTCTAGATCTAAATGGGAAAGGAAGTTCTTGAAGTTGGATATCTTTAAAATGTGGGGGTGTTTAAAATTTCTAATATATACATCAAAATGTGTGACTCTGCAGATTCTAACTAATGGTCTTTACGATTCAACTTTGCACCGGGTCATCATCAAGTCTCCAAAATATCGTGTTTGTGTGGCATACTTTTATGAGGTCAATTTCTCTCCTATGTTATCATTGTCAGTGTGTCTCACACATGGTTGTGTGTGTGTGTGTGTGGGGTGGGGTGGGTGGGGGGGTTTACACTTGCAGTGAAGTATTTTCGTTAAATTCTCCGTTCCCTGTGATTTTACTTCATGAACAGATGGACTTTGATTATTTTAGTTTTAAACTTGATTGGGTTAGGTTGGGTTGGGATGGGTTTCAACCTTTGCATGGGTTGGATTATGTTAAATTTTGATCAAACCGATCATGTTGGGTTGGGTTTGGGTTAAGGTAAAAATCGACCCAACCCAACCCAACCCAACCCATGCCCACCCCTAGTTGTGGTTGATTACGGTCTTTCAATTGTTGTGAATGAGTGAAGCTTACAGGATATAACAGGGATATTTTCCACAAATATTTGAAATGTAGGGATGTATGCGCAAAAAATGTCTAAACGTATGGATGTTTTACCCAACAACATTTTAAACCTTAAGATGTTTTACACGGCTATAGTTTGAACGTTGGGATATTTTACGCAAAATATTTTGTAATGTATGGACGTTTTTCACATATTCAAATTTGGGGAAAAATAGATTGACAGTTCAGCTTCTGATGCACAATTCTGGGATTGGCGACAAATAATGGTTTCAGCCGTTTCATTAAACGAAATCTTTTTTTTTCTTTTTTTAGAATAACCTGTTTATTACTCTATATGATGTGGACTGCGTCCAAAGGATCTTAACCATTTCTTGGTCATGGATCGGGTGATTGATGACACCCAACTAAAGGGATCGCCATCACTGACAGCAATGGTAGCCAAGCTAATTGATAGGTACCTAGCGGAGGTTGCCCCGATGTTAATCTGAAGCTCCCCAAGTTTCAGTCCCCTTGCTGTTGTTGTTCCTAAGTATGCACGACCCTTGGATGATGGGGGGAAGAAGAGGTTTGTGAAGTGGTCTGACCATTTTACCCTTCGAGTTTCAAATTAAAACTCACGGCTGATGGATGGAATGACGTTTTCCACAATGAAACGTTGAAATAAGGATGAAAATGCAAAAAATTGAAATGTATGGACGTTTTGTGCTAATAAACCCAAAATAAATTCAAGAGAGATTTACTTATGAGGTCCCTAACTAATTCTTAATTGAAGTTATTTTATAACAATTTGGTCTCAGCAGACCGAGATCATCATTGAGTGTTTGGTCAACCAGCTACAAGACTATTAGGAAGCTCTATAACAACAGTTTGAGGAACCTATGATCATGAGTAGGTAGGAGGCCAAGAAGGGAACGAGGCTAGAGGCCGCATTTTAATAAATCTTCGATTGTTTATGATGCTATTGCTGCAAGTTGTAAGGAATTTTGTTCTCGAGTCAACTGGGACCTCATTTCATTTTCATAAGGAAAATGAGTACACTAAAAATTAGATAGATTGCTCCTTCAACTCGCGGGGTGGACTCTCTTATTCTACGATAATCCAAGCTTATGGATAGACACATCATTTGAATTCATATCACATGGTAGTGAAAGTAAACTCCTCTTCGTACAATCTCTGGCTTCTGGCTTCAAGATAAAA
Source organism: Fraxinus ornus (assembly GCA_903798235.1). NCBI lineage: Eukaryota > Viridiplantae > Streptophyta > Magnoliopsida > Lamiales > Oleaceae > Fraxinus > Fraxinus ornus. Next base: position 6,711 of record CAIGRF010291417.1, on the reverse strand, counting down.
ATACCAAATGTTCACTATTGTTATGTAGTGTATCTCCGAATTATCACAAGTTAGGTCCCAACTATCGACGTTGTACTCTAAGTACTCGACGAACCATCATGCTTTAAAAGATATAGTATATATAGTGTGTAGAATATGGTGTTCATGGGTAACTTGATGCGTGATTCATGAATGTATATTAATGCAATCTGTCCAATGGATATGAAATGTTGGGCCCCTTTCTTACAAGATACATCATTGTACCTTCTATCTGAATAATTCATAATCATTAGCACGTGCATTTGGTGACCCTTTTCCACCTAAAAATATCAATCATGTTACACGAGTATTATCTTTTCCATCATTGTTTACATTGTGTCACGTGACAACACATCACTGAACGGTTAAAAAAAAATTCCCGCTCACAATTTTTCAAAAACGAAGTAGGTGTCAAATTTGATGTAAAGAAATTAATGTACATTTAGCATTATTGTAAAAATATATATAACCGTTATAAATGATATGATATGTGATGTGATGACCGTTAATTTAGTCACTTGAGGTACAACACGTGATTTATAGTATGCAAAACTTCATGCCGATATGTCACGTAACTTAGTAACTTGGTGGCTTGTTACACAACGACAATGTCACAAATCAGAGGGAATAATGCTATTTATTTGTTACACTTTGGTGCCTGCAGGCTGCAAGCATTCACGTAAGCACCAATGTGACCTTTTAAGCCCTTAGCTGTATAATTTGGTCATGTAATTTCTTGCTTCTACAAATTAAGCCCTTAGCTTTTCATCTTTCATGTTTCGATCCTCATGGAATAAGAAACTCAATTTTATCCCTTAATCATGGCGGACCCACATGGGGTCATGTGGGGTCAACTGACCCCACAATTTTTTTTTTTTCCTGAGTTTTTTTTTTTTTTTTTTTTTTTTTTTTTTTTNTTTTTTTTTTTTTTTTAACCTAACACTAAGAACCTGTTTTGTTAGGCTACTAATCAGATTAAAATTGAAAATATGGCCGTTGTTGGATCTCACTCGTTTAATAGAAGTCAACAATAACGGCTAGTTTTTCAATTTTAATCCGATTTTAATCGCTACCAAACATCCTCTAAATGACCCCACAAGAAAATTGTCTGGTCCGCCTCTGACCTTAATTACTTAAAATCTCATAATCACTCCAAGTTCAATACTAAACTCCCCAGACATTAACATATATTATGGAAATTGAATTAATTCAAGTATGTTAAAATAATGGGGTTTTGCTAATCAACTTTCATTTCATACTCAATGATGCTGCGTGGCCAAGTTGGTCCTTTGTAACTCGTAAAGGATACCTTGCTATCGTTCTGAATTATTTACCGTCACCAATTATTTATTAATGCAATGTAGCGCACCAAGAAGGGGAAGAAGAAAATGAGGAATAATTTAGGGGTCGAACGGCGACTGTGAGGTGAAGATTGTGGTCTCTTAAACATACAAAATTTAGGATTTTCACTTGAAAATAATTAGCATATAACGTCATTACCTTTTATCATTATCTTTCATTTATTTGGCATTTTCAACTTTAATTGAAAAAAATGTCATTTTCATTTATCTTCTCAATTAAAAGCTATGAATTGACGAATATACTATTCCATTTAAATAAAACAAAAAGAAAATGAAAGAATTAATTGCAATTATAGTCCCAATTTTTTTTAAAAGTGTAAATGAGTTGCAAATAAATTAGTAAAATGATAATTAGCACATAATCCATACATTCACTATTATTGTGAAAATGTCCATACATTTCATCTTTGAACATTTTCACCATTAATTACACATTTTTTTTTAAAAGTGCAAACGAGTCCCAAACAAATTATTAAAAAAATAGAAATTAGAAGTTTTTTTTCAAAAAAATAAAAATAAACGTGCAACCGAGTCTAAACTAAATTATTAAAAATTAAATTTTAAAAAAAAAATAATTTTATTTTTTTATTTAAATAGAAGTGCATATTCATCATTTCACAACTTTTATTGAGAAATTGAATGAAAATTGATAGAAATGATGGTCTTGCGCAATTAAATGTGTAATTAAGGGTAAAAATGTCAAAAAAAATGAAAAATATGCACGTTTTTCGCAATAAGAGAAAAATAGAGACGTTATGTGTTAATTACCATTTTAATAAATTATTTGGGACTCGTTTGAACTTTTTAAAAAAATTTGGGACTGTGATTGCAATTAGTTTTTTCTTTTTCTTTTATTTAAATAGGAGGCTGTATTCTTCATTTTACATCTTTTAATTGAAAAGATGAATGAAAACGATCTTTCGAACAATGAAATGTGAAAATAAATGTCAAAATGTCAAATAATGAAAAATAATGACGTTTTCCACGATAATAGTGAAATGTAAGTGCGTTAAGTACTTAAATATACAAGAACTAGCATTTTCACTAAAATTTCTTGAGGTCAACCAAGGTCCCGTGGATCTATTGTACGGCACAATAACATAATTCTTGAAATAAAACGATGTTTAACTTAGATTTTTATTGGTAAAAAATTTATTGCCGAAAAAAACTGTGGGTTCTTTTATTTATTACTCTTTTTTCACTTTTTCACTTTTCAGTTCATAATTTGTACATTTAGGGGCAGAATAAAGTTGACCTGTCTCACCTTCACAACTCACTTTAGAACTCTGAGAGACGGGGACAAAATAATGTTGTTTTTTCTTTTTTCCAATTAAAAAGCACACTGTACATATCATAGGCTTCTGGATTTATCAAATCATTGCTTGTATTCAAACAAATATTTTGATTAATCTCTTGAGCATTGTAATGGGATTCGGTTCAATCACAAGCATGGTTCACGCAGAAGGAGTCCATATCATAAGCATACGAGGTCGAACATGAAAATTTTCTTTCGCGTCCTAACGATTTAAACTCAATACCTCCCTTAACAGACACATAAAAGAACCACCAGATGACGACTACATTCCCCTTCCCATCCAGCTCTTTGAACTTAATATAAGATAAAACGAGAATTAGAAACAAAGAGTTTTTACTATCTCTTTAATCTAAAGAACCTATGTGGTTCTTACCATGCTGCGCAATATGATGGTTTGTTTGAGCAGACAAATCTCAAAATTCGTATTTTCGTTTGAATCTCAATCAGATTGAATTGCTCGTTTGAATTTAACAGATTTCATTTTAAAATGTAAATCTTATTAATAGGGGTAACTAAACTCTTATATATTGATTTATATTTCAATATTTAATCGATGTGAAATTTATTTCTTAACACTAATTATTATCATCACGTACGTGAATATCTAATAAGCAAGCATTTCTCTTAATAATCTTAGGCCTAATGGACACTTCATTGTAACGTGAAATTTTACATTATTTTGGGCAAATGACCATCCCTAATCCAGCATATGCAATAATCACGTCTTCTGGTATTTGTAGCAGCTTTTGGGCTTATGGAATGAACACAATTAACAGAATTAATCGTGATGTTGTCATCTATTAATATAACTTACATGTAACCTGGAATTATAACTAGAAGAAAATTTTAATCTTAGAATGATAACTAGAATTCTGTTTAACGGTCGAGAATCTTATTAGTTTATTGAAAGTATGACTTAACGACTATTTCGAGCTTGCTTTCAAATTTATTTTTCGATAAACCCGACTTGATTAATCGGTGATCGCTAGTCTTACTTATGCAGAGTATGGGACATAATTGAAAACATGTAAAACTTCGTCTTGTATGATCGTTTCAGGCCTGCTTTTAGTACACATAAGTGTACCAACTCATTGCATATGCTAGCAATCATAGCATGTGATGCATCTAAAGTACTTTAAAGGGTATGCTTGGCACCACGACTATCCAATTTCAACGTATAGTATAAGTTAATACATCATTTATAGAAAGTGATGTAGGTAGTTATTTAATTACTTTTTCTAAAGATGTAGGTGATAAGAGATGCAGAGTCTAACCCCATATCACTCACGATGAGCCATGGATTTGGATGTTTACTTCAAAGAATTTCTTACGAAGTTGCTTATTGCTTCTCCTCTTTTTAAGACTCATTTTTTCTCAAATTCATTTTCAATCACACATTTTATGGTGTTTACAACTTCTGTCAATTTTTGAATCATAGATCTCGACCACCCTCATGCTCAAGTGATACTCCACATCAGAAAGTTATACGAATCTTATTGAGGATAAGAAAGAGAAAGCTAGATAAAGAAGGGAATTGGCAAGTGTATGAGGGTCAATTTGGTGATTTTGGCTAAAAGCATAACTTAACTTTGCTATCGAAATTTGAATTTAAAATTATCAGGAAGGAATCGTGCCTGCAAAAGCAAAAGGAGCGCAAGTATAACTAATAAAGAAGAGAGAAAAGGAAAAGAAAATCATATTGCCAACTGAACAAACATTTTCTCCTTCTAACCCAAATCCAAATGAGCTTCTTTAGTCTCTCCCTCCACCTCTCTCACAATCACCATCTGCTTTGTTCATGCAAGATCCAAACAACTCACAATCAAGGTACGTAACATCTCTCTCTCTCTCTCTCTCTCTCTCTCTCTCAAGCACACGATTATCATGAAAGAATTGGATTCAAGTCTCGTCCCACTTACTTATGAGGGAGAAGGCAAATTGACACGCCTTTAGCAACTTAAGCTTTTGGACTATATGCTTATAGTTGATGCACAAATACTGCTGCATGGCTTTGTCGAAGTGCAACACAACAACTATTGTAGTGTGAATTTGTGATGTATTATAATTAATTAGCACTTGATTCTGAGACCTAAGCTTTAGTTTATTTAGTTCAAGAACTTTATAAAATATGTTTAGATTTTTTAGTATATTTTATAGTTATTACAAGTTCAATGACCTGAATCCTTCAACTAAACTTTTGTTTGGCACAAATTTATACATGGTATATAAAGAAAATAGTGAGACGAATAATAGTGAGTCCTACAAAACTATGATGCGTAATGGAGAATTCCATTTGTACAGAGGATTTTCTTCTGTAAAATTTACAGACACACACAATGGCGGGGTGGGTGGGTGTATGCTATGACATTTTTTTATTGATGCGAGACCCACCAATGTGCGTGTAGATAAGTTTTCTGTAAAAATATTTTTTATACACCAAGCATTGCTCGATGTGTAATAGTATTTAATATTTGACTTTAACTGAATTTATAAACGATTTATAAATTTGTTGGATTTGGCTTAAACCAAGTTAATGTTAAGCTTGTTTAAAACTTGCTAAGATCAAGTTCAAGTTTTGATGGAATCTTGAGAAATTTGACCAGTCCAACTAGCTGATACCTAGCCTATACTTGTGGACCTCGTCATGCTCCTCGTTATTAAGTACATCTTTAATATTTCCGAAAGTTGCAAGTTCTACGTTAGGTTCTTATATCCATGTGTGGTCTTGTAGGAAGCCTTGGTACCAAAGAGCAATGCAAATGGCCACACAGTGGAGACCCTTTCCAAAATCTGCTGAAATTTCTACAACAAATGGCTCTACTTGGAAAACAAATTCGAAAACAACAGAAATTTCGACAGCAAATTCCAACAAACAGAAGCTAAGAAAATGCAAGTCTGTAAGATTGGCAACTTCGTTTACTCGAGCATGTTTATGTGCACCAATCTCTTCTTACAAAGAAGTTTTTCAAACTGATTTTGCGCCAAGAAGAAGTTACAGTTATCCAAGATCTTCTTCGAACCCTTTTCCGGCCATCTCACAAGAGAGAACCCATAGTGCAAGAATGAGCATAGAAGGAAGGAGAATTTTTCGTGGAAAATCTTTGACAGATGATGTTCTAATGAGGAGATTTGTCATTGAAGAAGAAGCAATGATGCAAGTTAGAAGAAGGAATGAGATGGAAATTATTAGGAGAAGAAGTGCTTTGAGAAGGAAAAAACTTGGGCCGAGTCCCTTGAGTAAAATGGTTGTTCTAGTCGAGGATGAGGACGAAGATGAGAAGGAACAACATCAGAAGCATGAAAGATGAAACAAAATCTAGTAAATATGTGTTGTTTCTTCCACTTTTATAGTTAGAAATTGGTTTGTGGATTGTGTCTTTAATTTGATGGGTGATTGCTTGCCATTTTTGTTTGTAATCAAAATGTACAACTTAATGGCAATGAAGTTTTTCGACGATTTTCTTTTAAGTAATTTCAACGATATTCAGAAGTTGTCGTAAAACAATTATAATAGCACAAGTGCACAACGTACTCCACATTCAAGAGAACGTCTAGCACAAAAATAATACATTCTTATATTGATTGTTGTAAAAGTGATCCAGTCTTTAGTTTTGGGATTCTCCTTGTACGTCTTTTCATGGTTGTTTTTTGCAGAATTAGTCGAGACATTATAAAGTAATAAAATAGGCACAAAAGATGTTCTAATTGCTTTGCTAGATGTAGTTAAAAGCCGAATGAAATTATAAAGAAAAATGAATAATGCTATGTAGGTCCATTGAAGTTATAATCTCAATATGTGTTAGTGTCACATATACTAAGATTATAACATCGGTGGAACTTAGGAACTTCACTCAAGAGGAATCAATTCTTCAATCTACATTTAATTGCTTTTGGCCTTGTCGACCTTGTCAGCTGTCACCCTTGCGATAAGTGGAGGGTAATAAATGTGACTTGTGGGTGCTAATCCCGTAAATTACTTAGGTGGGTTAAAATTCTAGTGGAAATTACACATTTCCC
>CAIGRF010291415.1:63484-77231 GCA_903798235.1 Fraxinus ornus | reverse complement strand
CTCATTTCTAATGCCAGTATATTAAGGCCCATTAAATTCGAACCCATTTAATATAATATTTCTTTCAAGGTTCCATCTTTGAATTTTGCTATTTTCGTCACGTTTGCATTCTTTTCTCAAATTCTTCATTAAACATAAAGTTTTACCTACAAAACATAATTTAACATAAATTAGGTAAAATTTAATCCAAAAGATAATAAAATATCATGATTTAACGTCACGAATAAGTGTATAAACTACACTTATCACACCCCCAAACTTGAATATTTGTTTATCCTCAAATAAAATTAAAACCTAACAAACACACAAACAAGCAATGCTAATTACCTAATTGGTGGTCAGTCAATCAAGTGAAGCAATAAAATTTAGCTAGCTAACCTGACTTTTTATCTTGTGATTGAAATCATAATATCAAATCTATGCACAACTTCAAAATCACAATACATAATTTAAAATCCATTTTTCCAATGTAAATTCGACGTGTATCTGTAAAGAGTTAAACATAGCATTATGAATTCATAAGTTGTTTCAATTCCCGACCCTTAATGGTCAAATATGTTCTTTCATCACGCGTATGATTCACACACCCTCAAACTTATTCTTTTCACTCTTTTTCAATGTATGAACTAAGGTTGAATTTTTTTACTATCCTCAACTCTCTGGTTTGGCAAGATTTCACCTATTACAGTGTAACATTTCAATAAATAAGGATTTGAAGCATTATTTCCCTTACACTTTCTAAATGATCTATGTAATAAGCTTTCGGTCGATGACTCCCAAATCAAATGATCATAGGACACCAGGTTTTAAAGACCCTTGCAGGCTTAATTGATCGAGTCATAAAGGCTACGAAGAGAAATTTTCTAATAAAATATTTTTTACCTTGATTAGTGCAATGTCCCTTATTTAAAAGGGCTAATAGGAGCTTTTTTTTTTATGATCTTATTTGAAGTCAGGAGCAGGATCTCTGGATGGGCTTCCCGACTCCTTTCTCCTTGTAGTAGGATTACTTTGCTAAGGTCAGTTATTTCTTCTCTGCCATTATACCTCTTTCAGATTATGCGGCCTCCCAAGATAGTATTGAAAAGTTTGGAGAGTTTATTTGCACGATTTCTATGGGATAAGGATCATATAAGGCATTTACATTGGCGAAGTTTGAAGGTGGTCTGTCTTCCTACTGACGAGGGTAGATTGGGTTTTAGACGACTATAGGATACGGTGGATACATTCTCCTTAAAGCTTTGGTGGTTATTCAAGTCTTAGAGTTTTCTTTGGGCTCAATATCTACTTCAAAAATATTGTAGAGGGACATATCCATCTCTTGCAGTGGTATCTCATTCAGAATAACTTGTTTGGAAGAGATTGAAGAGATTTGGACCACATGCTAAGCCACACATTGCATGGTACCTTGGGGTAGGTCAGATGTTCTTTTGACATGATTGCTGGAAGGGTGAGAATACATTGTGTCCATTTTTCCACACATGCAGCACACATCTGCGAGGGTGTAGGAATTTTTGGATGAGACTAGATGGGGTTTTGGACAATTATGACATGCTTTTCCATCAGTTACGACATAGCAGATAGTGGCTATACCACTATGCATTGATGTACCTGATCATATTTTTTGGAGGTCCACATCAAATGGTAGATTTTCTGCCATGTCAGCATGGTAGTTGATCCATTCTAGCAGACCATTTCAGGATTCGTTTTGTCTACATTGGTACCCTATCATACCTAACACAATCTCTTTCTTTTGTTGAAGATTATGGCAGGATCTAATTCCAGTTGATGTCATTATTTAGCGGAGGATCAGAAGTAAATTAGCTTCACTGTGTCAGTGTTGTTCTGAGATTGAGACCATCGCTCACGATGTGAATGATGCTATTCTTGTGTACCTAATTCCCTACCGTGATTTTACACAGGATAATACTTTCATATGCCTAAGTTCCTACGATGGCATGCATAGAATGCTATTTTTATATACATAAGAATTTGTCGTGACGTGTACAAATTGCTACTTTCATGTATAGATGAAGCTTCTTGTGTGTCCCTAAGTGTTCCATAAAGTGCAAATGATGCTTCTTGACTTAGTACTACAATGTGCTTGAGTTGCTGTCTTTGCGTGCTTGCATTGCTCTTTGTGTGCCACGATGTACCTGTATAGTTTTCTTTTTGTACCACAATGTCCCTGTTTGGTGCCACGTGTCTGAGTTGCTACCTTTCATACAATAAGACGTGACATTGTTCGTGCCTTTATGTGGCTGAAATGATACTTTTGTGTGCAATGACATGCCTATGTTGCAGCCTTCGTGAGATACGACATGGCTGTATTACTGTATTCGTGAGCTAAGATGTGTCTGCATTGCTCATTCATATGCCACGATGTGCTTGAGTTGCTATTCATGTGTATTTATTACTGCTTCGTATGCCACAATGTACATGCATTACTGCCTTTGTATGCTACAGTGTACCTAAGTTTATGCCACGACATGCTTGAGTCGTTGCCTTCCTATAAACCAAATGTGGCTATGGCCCTACCCTCATTTGCTTGAAATAATGCCTTTGTGTACCACGATATGCATGCATTGTTGTTTTCATTCGCTACGATGTAAATGACTTACCCGATTTCTTATCTTGGTGTTATATGACGTGAATGTGTTCCTACCTTAGTTTTCCTAAAAAATTATCTTTGTGCGCTACGACGTGCCTACATTTCTAATTTTGTGTGCCTGATTTAGTTCTATGATATGCCTACATCCCTGACATGATATATATGGTTTGCTTGAAAGTATCTGAAAGAAACTCAATGACCTTCACATAATGTACAAACAGTGCTGCCTTCATATGCCTAAAAATGTTTGAAAAATTCGCGTTCCTAAACATTTACATTCCTGACATGTGTGCATGCGGTGCTATCTTCGTGTACCTAAGTTTGTGCCATGACGTATGTCGAATGCTGCTTTCATATGCACATGGAGCTACCACGTTGTGCACAAGATATTACCTTCTTTTGTATACAAAGCTGCCTATGTATGCCTAAGTCCCTGTCATGATGTGCACACTATGGTCCTTCCATGTGCACACAATGCTGCCTTCATGTTCTTACATCCATCCCATGGTGCTACCTTCATTCATGTGCCATGATGTGCATTAATAAACCTCAAGGTGTTTTTATAACATATGGTTTTTGAAATCGTAAAATGATTACTAAGGATAAGATTAACGTTAGAGTCTCATACATTTTGAATTGTTTGACATCATTCCCCATTTTCTCGCTCTTGTCGTAATTTTCTGTACATGTACGAAAAATGTATTAAGTAAAATTATTTTCGACAAAAAGGTAAGTACTCATATAAGATTTCATCAATACACCTATTAGGATTTATCGAGATTTATGATATCTACTACTATCACTTGAATTTTGTTATGGCTATTATAGTGGGTGGACGGTGTTTGAAAAGGAACAAGCAGTCAGTACATGCTGAGGCAAAATATAATTGCCCACGGGTGGTTGCATCCCTACCAAATTCGACGCCTTTGGGACTAGCACCAGCCAACCCAAGTGTGTTGTCCATCAAATGATGGTACTGCTCTAACGATACTCCGACTGGTCACCCTCAAAACCACCTTGATAGAATGCATGCATGGGCATGAAATCACAATGTAGGTTGAACAACGACCTCAAATTAAGATACACACAACCAGATTTGCTCACAATTGCTAATTTCGATCGGAGACTATCAAACAAAGTAAGACCTAACGACAGTATGAGGATTAATCTAGATGAAGAGACAGCGTGGAGATAGAACCACATAATACGCATACAGCAACATAGTGCCTATAATTGCCATCAATTCAGCCAGTTTTCTTAAAAATTGGATAAAATGAGATACCGAAAGACAAATTGCCATCAATTCAGCCAGTTTCCAACAATGTATGATTCAGGTGAATGAGGGCCACACGACTATCAACCAAGTGCTTTCTAATCCAATGTCTTGGTCTTTCGTTCGCTATTCGAATTTTGGACCAATAGAAATGTATGAAAGGTGATATTGTCCTTTCCTTTCCAAATACTAGCTATTAGCTTTATCGTTGATCTCTCATCTTCTCGGCCTTTGATAAATCGATAATTTTCTAAGGTTATATAATACGGATTTTGAGTTGTAATGAAAAATCTTCATAACTTAAAGCACTGCAAGCAAGCAACTCGGATCTTGTGCTAAAATACGACTGGTTAAACATTCGTCAAAATGAAACTTTGAATTAATTATTGTTACATATTGAGCCTGTTAGAGTTGAATAAAATAACATGAATCTAAAAAACCATTACCTTTGTTAAACCATGAATCGATCAGCATCAATTGTTATCACCATAGGATATGATGGCTTCGGACGAAAAAAAAAAAGATCTGATGATCTTAGTGGTTTTGACATTAAAAAGCATGCAAACAATTCTGCTTGCTTACTTTAAAGACCACTATAGAACGTAATATGTGTTTGGTTGGACAGAAATTTAAATCTTTTTCCTACCAATGAATTCAATTCCATGCAAGAAAAATAGAGAATTTTTTTTTATGTATGCATGGAAATATAGTTCTTTTATGTTTATATAAGTACAATTTTAATATCTAAATTTTATGCAATTATGAGTTGGAGAGTTTTCAGGTTATCCTCAAAAGACATATTACTGTTAAACTTATTAATAATATTTTAAAAAAAAGTTGTTCTTTGTCCAAGGCTCCAAGCTCTAATTAATATTACTGTTAAAAAACCAGATAATAGTAAATATTGATAATTTGTATGAATGCATATGGTAAATTTTTTTTGTAATAATTGCACTATTGGTCCCTAATCTATTGCAACAATAGTAAGTTTCTTATCATCCTTTCTACAAGACGTTGAGTGATGTGGAAGAAGAGAATTAATAAGTATTTTTTTTAAGCGAATAAAAAATTATATTAAAATAACCAAACCTATATGGAAGTACGCCTTCTCATCATCACTATTTTATTTATTTTCTGTAATCAAATGAAAGGAGAATAATCCCAAATATAGTGAAGGTTGAAGATAGAAACATTATATATTTGCACATAACAGAATCTCAATGCATCCACCTTCTTTCCGAATACACAAGTGCATTTTATTTCATAATAGTTGTCATTTCCCTGGAACTGACTTGTAACAGCACCGCAAATTTTCTCCCCCAACCTGTATACTAAGCACACAAGCCATTCCATAATAATGACAAACAAAATTATACTCTTCAGAAGAATAATATATCCAATAAATTCAATAATAGAACCCTTATATATTTCTCGAGATACCTTCTTATGTATACATTTACATCAGATACGACTTGAATCTCTCCCAAAGATGTATCTTCTTGACCAATCACCTATTACTAGGAACCTTGTGCGCCAGCTAACTTGCTTGCTGAGTGTAACAAATAGTACGTGAATGGTAAGTCATATATATCAGATTTCATGCTCAATAAGAAGAGTATCATTTATTTAACCAGAACTAACCTTGCATAAACAGAATACCACAGCCACTGTGTGCTATGACCCATAGAAACCCAGTCTCCAGGCAGTTCTGCTGCTGCTTGTTCCCCTCCAAGTGGAGCAAATTGCCCAAGATGCCGGTACCTAATATTCAAGTTGTCAAAATATCAAAATTTGTAAAGGATTGAATATTTATGACATGTTTGGTAGAGAGGATAACATAGCACGCTATAATAGTAAAGATGAAAACAAACTAATTGTCTATTTGGGCCGAATTAAAATCCGATTTTAATCTAAATCAAAGTCAATCAATTAATATCAACCACATCTTTCATGGGTACCACATCTTTTCAACAACATATTTCAAAAATTTCTATAACAATCCACTAAAAATTTAATTCTAATCCACACCAAACACCCTCTAAAATTATGTCCATTGTGGTGTGTTAGCAACATACCAAACATGCACATGGCATGTTCACTATGTTGGACTAAACAATACTCAATAGGATGGAGTATAACAAAATTTTGTTATTGTGTGCATGGGTAGTATACAATGGTCATCAGAAACTGAGACCCCACTCTTTTTGAGGGGATGGGAAGAGAGAACATGAAAAAACTAGATTGTTATTAAAGAAACAAGGGAAAATTAAGTGTAATCCTTGTATTGGAAAGTAGCAAAGAACTCATTCCTTTCCTTTTTCCTCCACTACCCATATGCAGACAGTATAACTCATGCCAAATAAAATTCAAGTCTGTATAGCCAGGCTACAAAATAAAATCCTTGGATCATTTTCTCAAGTAGCATATGCAACATGGAAATGCCATCCTGCATCCATCGAAGATTTGGGAACCCGAGTATATCTATGTCATAATGCTCAGATATATGCTTAGCAAAACTGAACCATGTCAATCATCTTTAAAATCCCTTCAGCACACAAACATTTCGTATTCGATTTCTTTATTACATCATTCTCACCACAAATATAAGACCTATTCCATGTCAAAATTGATATAGAAAATAATCATTTTTTTTCCTTTTAATTCTTTTCCATTTTACATCTAATTTGATAGTGTCACTATCAAAATTGATAGTAGTGTCACTTGGCAAGATCTCATAGTCTAGATTCATAGCAATATTGTTAGGGCTTAGGGTCAGAAAAGAAACTGGCAGCATGTTTTAACACACTAAACTTCGTCTCCATGGCTAATTACAGCTGACAGGTAACTTACCTTTAGAAAAATGTACTTCTGAATTGGAATAATAAGAATATATACCCTTCTGATTAGAAAGTTATCACTAAATCTCTAATAACCCTGAAAGTCTCATTTAGCTGGCAGGAGAATCAGCTAAGGAAAATAATGGGAAAAAAGGGATTATATGTTCTATATTAATTTGAAGGAAACGTATTGTGGAGTTCTTACTGATGATTTAAGTTGGATATCGGGGAAGAGTAATTTTATTGATATTTTTTAAAGGCATGCATGATGAACAAGTGGAGATCATTTGTGCATGAATTAAGTGTGTTGCCAGAACTGCTGGTCAACAAGAAAAGTGATTCCATGAGTTACAAAAGAGGTTGGTATTAAGTCCTTATTACACAAGATTACCGGTGGATAGACAAGTTCCCATGGTTTGTATTATCTATGCATCTCATTGTCCAAATTGATAATATTACTGCACAAAACATGCTAAATTAGAGTCATAGAGAAAAGCTATCAGACATAAGAGATTGGAATGAGCACAAATGAGTAGAAAGAAATTTTTGTGGGCAGCTGAATCATCAGGAAGAGAGGAAGAAATTTCTTATGATAATAATACCCACAAGATTTCATTTGGTTAGGAACAAGGAGAAATTAAAGTGTAAAAAAATTCTTCGAGTTGAAACGGAACTTCTGTGGGATATGTATCAAGACCAGCTATGATAAAATACATGTAAGGTAACTAAGATAATCCGAGCCACAAGAAAATGAGAGGTGCTACTGAAGGATGACAAACATAAGCAATAACTGATTAAGATGTTTAAATCATAGAAGCTAAGTAGGTATAGTTCTCAGTGTGATATGGCTTCCATTGTAAAAAGAACCTAGGGCATGACATGAACAAACCTTTTGTGGATTAACTAAAAAAAGGCGCTTGAATGATTGAGTGAAAGAAAAAGATCTATATAATGTTGATGAAGAAATGAGGCATAAAATATGCAAAATAGTCTAAGGTTAACTGACCTATAAAACTCTGCCACTGGAGTTTTTCTTTCCTTAGAATCCCTTTTTATCTGACCTGTTGATTTTCTTTAGATTGTTCTTAATAGAAAATTACTTCATCTTCTTATTCGAAAAAATGTTTGGTAAAACTAATTGACAAAAATGTTCTATAATTCCCGATTTTTTTGGTTCTTTGTATATGGAAAGTTTTCATAGAAATCTACTAAAATTTAATGGAGTGTATTTTATTTCTGTTTTGTGCTTGAGCTCCAAGGGATCTTGCTACCTTAATACAATTTGCCTAGTCAACAAAAGTCATAAGAAAGATCCCTTATTTATTTATAGTGAGTTAGGTTTCATTGTATTGGCATGACCTTAGAAAAAATTAATGATAATAAAATAGTTATGAAAGTTAAGGAATCTATTGGGATGTTATGTAGATGAACTAGGAATTTTTGGGTTCGATGTATGGAACAAGGAGAAAAATTCGTCGGAATTATGCTAGTCTATCGTTAACCTGATGCTAGAGTATCCAAAACATAATCTATGTCGTCCGCTTATCGCTCGTTTGGAGCTAGCCTGGCGCTCGAGCAGCGATATTTCCCATGAAACCCTAGTTCACGATTTTCAAGATTTCTATCTATCTTATATACCCCAATACTTTTCTACTATAAATACACAAGTCCCACTTCATCAAAACTTGAGCTAAAGTCATTTTTAAGAAGGTTAATAAACTTGAGCTAGAAAGAGAGAGACTTATATCTGACCTTCATGAGTCTACCAAAAGCCTTATTCGTTGTGTTCATTCATTATTGCATGTATTTTTTTCTCAACATTTTGTTTGACAGAAAAAATAGAAATGTTTGAAACTATCGTATATTATATAATTTACATGAACATGTTTATTGTGATCAAGTATGAGTACTATTAACCCCAAAAAATGAACTAAACAGATGTCGGACCCACTATGACAGGTCAAGTATGGATCTGGCACATTTTTATCGGAACAAGTACGATAATCAACATGGAATGGATGCGGAAGGCACTTTTCGACAAGAGACGATATCGTCTCGGACTCCGACAACATAATTTGATGACAATCGCACTATCAACAATTGCCAAATCAAGATAACCAACAATAAATCTCTCTTCTCGTTCAATGGAATATGTGGAAGGATAGATAAAGAGGACTTTCAATGTATAATGAAAATAACAATCACATTTCCTTTGACTTGTATCCAACCGTCTTGTACTAGAGTAACGAAGGAATTCTAAGCGATATATTTCCTTGCATTTTCGATAGTCCTTTTATGTATGTATTTGGTCTTTTTTTTCTACATCAAGATGCCAATCCCCTTCTCCCTACAAGAAATGTCTATTTATACTGCCATGGTCGACGTGGTGACCGTTGGATCAAAACCACGTGGCCAAATCTCCTATACTAAAACCTCACATCACTGTTTATTCCTTCAATTAATATTGACAATGGTTCGGCCATTCTATATTGTATGCTGACATACTGATACACTGATACACTTTATTACAAACGTCACATTAGTCACTTCTAAAAATCTTCGAATCTACTGTAAGAAACAGCGTCGACTTCATAAGTTTCGGGCGAGTGAGAACCTCGGAAGAGATCTTTGTGGCAATTCTCTAAGTGGAGAGCTTCAGCCCCTTTCTTTGTTTCCTTAGGCAGTAGTTTAACCCAAGTTGTAGTGCATCGCCTCGAGGCAGTACCTCAGCATGTACTTCGGCCTGCTATACAAGGACCTCAGATTCTTCATGTTCAGACCTCATAGGTCTTATTTTTGACTTTCCTCGTTGACCTTTTGCTTACATGGCTCTCCACGTGGCAGTCTCATATGGAGCCTCGAAAATGAGGTGTAACGACAGTCCCTCAAGTCTATACATGATTATTTATGTAATGCATGGACTTCAAGCATTACGTAACTCTTGATAATGCTAAGCTCCTAAAACAAAGAGTAAGAAAGGAATAACTTTTCTACGTCGCCCTGGGAGAAAAGCTACTTTGATATGTACAGGTCCTCTTGTCCATATTGTCCGAAGTGGTCTACTTAGTGAAGAATTTTGCGTTTTGGGCGCTCTATGGCAAAGGCTGTGTGGAGTGGGTCAACTCGGAGGTTGTGCTCATGGGGGCTCTTCTTTTTCTAATTGAAGTGCCTTTATATTTTGCAGAAGGTCTGATGTTTGTAGAGACTCAGATTGATGATTACGAGGAGCTTCTTCGATTCCAACAAACCTGAGTAGTACGAGGCATCCCTAATCATGGCGCCTCAATGATTTGATGTCGTGGTACATTCCCAAGAAAAATAGCTGGGGCGATGCAATTTTCAATATACGCAACCGGCGTCGCATTTAATGCGTAATGATGGTTGTTCCCCACGTTTCTCTTTCTATCCTAGACGCATGAGGGCGCGTGTGTTATACATTCTAATCTAAGCCTTTAAATTCGAAACATCAGATGTGGTGGGTAGTTCAAATCGGTTCTAGTAAATGCACGGTTGGATGACCTGGACCAGGATCTAACGGTTGGGATTAAGTGGAGCTGCCTATAAAAGGTATAGGTCTTTAGAAGGAAATTTTTCTACTATTGCATGAATCTTTGCCTTGTTTTTTCAACTTTTCAAGTCTTCTTGTTCAAGAACTTTGCAAGCTTTCTTCTTCTCGAAATTCTTCCCAATATTCTTCTTTTCTTCGAGTTTCTTTGAGACAGTCGTAAGTAATCTAATTTTTTTATCTTTCTTTGTTCATTGTGGAAATTCTCTAATTTTATCTAAGAATCGATGGCTTCTTCTAAACCCATCAAGAGGAACATAGACATTAGTGACTTGGCGAGTGAGTTGGGTTTTTCAGTCACCAACACAGTCGACCTTGCCAGAGCCATTGAGGCTGGGAAAGGTACTTCGGTCTCTAGGGATGATGCTGAGGGTGACGATGATATAGCCTGGGGGGCAACCAAAATCCCACCTTGCGAACCTTAGGGAAAAATATAGGATTTCTTATGACATAGAACTACTAACCCCCTTCCCTGATGAGTGAGCATGCTATCATTGGTAGGGCTGCATTGCCATTAGTGAGTTTATACTTAATGGTGGGCTTCGTCTACCACTTTATCCTTTTTTCGAGCCGTCCTTAGGTTGTATGGACTGGCCCATACCCAGCTCGTCCCTAATTCGTAGGCCCAGCTAGTGGGGTCTTATTTCATCTGGAAAGAGACCTCTCTAGGAGAGGACATGCCTCTCCACATCCTCCAAACTATTTATCAACCTAGGTCCTTAGGCAAAGGAGATTCCAGGGGTTGGTATTCGTTGTGCCCATGGGGGGCACATTCTCCTTTTGTGTTAGGTCTCCCTACATCCATCAAATGATGGAAGGAAACCTGGTTCTGGGTTAAGGGAAAGTGGCAAGAGTGCGAGAATGACACTGTCACTTATGTCAAAGTCCCGACCTCCTACTCTGAACCTAGTTATTGTTATTGCACTTTGCTTATTGCAGTTTATTGAAATCGTTGCTAACTGGTTGTAATCATTTTGCAGGGTCCGTGGAGCGCTTCGACTTTGATGGTAATGATTAGGATACCTTGTCGAAAATCTACCGTCAAACCTCCTTTTCTCGTGACTTTAATCGTTTTATCATCTCCCCTCGGTTCAACGAAGAACTTTGTCTGATGGCCCGAGGAGGTACGACTTAACTTACATTTGCTTCCTAATTCATCACTTGTTTTACCACTTCGCCTTTGCCTGACTTTGTGTTTATTCCTTGTAGAAAACTTCACGAAGAGAAAATCCCCCACGCTCAACTACTGGAGGAAAGAAGGTGAGAGATAAGATAAAGAGGGTCAGCAAGGAAGCTGCATCTCAGGAAAATGGATGTCCCACTGCATCAGACCAGGGAAAAAAGATAGTGGAGGAACCTAAGAAAAAATTTAGGATCCCGACCCCCAATGGGACGGGTGGTTCCAATGATGTCCCTCTTCCCCGCTCTGAGGTCCCAGTGGGAAGAAACTCTTAGGCAGCTCGATGGCTACAGCCTCAGGGGGACAAAAGAGGCCAGCCAGTGTGGAGCCCATAAGTCAGGTCCCTGCCAAAAGCCTAGAACCTCTAGTGAGTTTACTACCTCTGTGGTCCCCAGAAGAAAGGGGGCTCTGGTTTCAAGGATCGATGAGCTTGCATCCGAAGCTCTTACCCTTCTTCCTCCAGAGATTTAAATTGCAACAACCACATTCCATAAGTATTAGATGAATAAGTGGTAGAACTATATTGAGCAAAATGACACTATGGATGTCTTCGAGACGATGGTGGCTCAGGTGGGGAGGTTATTTGGTATGGCCGTAGAGGCTAAATCCCTCTTTAATAACCTTTAAAGTAAAAAATCGTGGGTTTGCCAGGATGGTCACCCAGGCTGAGGAAGCAGCCACCAAGGCTAACGTGGAAGCCTCCAAAGCCAAGACCGAAGTGGAGGCCTTGAGGAAGGAAAAAATGGAAGAGTCCGTGAAGCTCGCCTCTGCTTTGGCAGAGGTTGAATCTATGAAGAAGGAGGTCCACCTATCTCAAAGTGAGGTGGCCTCTTTAACTAAGTGAGTGGAGGCATCAGATACTCAGAGGTTGGTTACTGAGGCCTTAGAAAGGGAAACAAGAGAACTTCACTTTGAAGGGAAAAGTGAAGAAGTTGACCTCCCAAGTGCTGGCCTTATAGAAGAGATCGAAATGGTTCCAAGTGATGCTGAACATGCCAGTAACGAGGTTGAGAATAATTTCATGGCTAACTTCCATCTAACTGAGGCGTACTAGTACTTTGGGAAGTACTGGAGAAGATATACCTACATAGAGGTTAGAATGGCTAGAAGTACACACTCAGCACAACATTTCTGAGCTACGGGCTAAATTTCTTGAAGATGAGGAGAATGAGCCTCAAATGCCTGCTGAGAGGCTGCTGAAGAAGCTGCCCTCGAAGAAGTGGCCCCTGGGGCCATAGTCCATTTCGAGGCTCCTCAGCCCCCACCCCCTCAAGCTTAAATGTACCTTTCATTTTTTTTGTATTTCTTTTAAGTGTAAAGGCTTCAGCCTAATGCGATGTAATTTTCTATTTTTAATGAAGTTCAATTTCTCCTTTATTTAGCTTCTGCACTTTTTCATTTCTCTTGTGTAAATCTGACGTGATTGTCAATCATTTTTCTGACTTTGTTCTATCTTAACAACTTATGACCTTAACTTTTAACTTGCCAATGTCCGAAGTAAATTGCTTAATAATATTGAAGTAACACGCGATGAAGTCAAGTCCCTCTGAACTTTAGCGGTCTGGTCTAAAATTAAATCACATCGACAAACTTAATCAATCTTGGCATTCATAACTTTCATAAGCATCAATTCGTTTATCAAACCGGATCACAAGGTCAGATGGAAGACCTATAATCACCAGGATAATCATATCAATTAGCTTCAAACATATTCATGTTACTTCAACTTTACCAGACCTCTTTAGGTTTACCTTATACTTTAATTTAAGCATTTCAAAACATTTAAAGCTTTCAAGCTTGTTTGTATAACTTCAAACAACATTTAAGTTTTCGAAGGTCGCGTGTCCTTAACTTCAGACGTGCTTTTAAGCTTGCTTGTATATTTGAGTTGAGGCTCTCTTAAGGCTTCAGACTCTTCTTCAAGTGGTTCAGACAACGTAATTATTAAAGATTTTGTTCAAGTGTGATTGCCTCATTTTGCACATAATTAAATAAGGTCGGAGGGTTTAACCATTCCGAGGTTTTCAAGATAAACTCATGTGTTTACTGTAACGACCCGGGTCCCACTTAACGGGCTGTCCCGACCATTAGATCGACGACGTACTGTCCCCACTGTACCAACATGGGTCTTTTCAGCATACTTTGTCCTCACTCGCACGCTCCCCGAGAAAACTTCCCAGGGGGTCACCCATCATAGAATTCTCCAAGCCAAGGACGCTTAACTGTGGAATTTTCAACGATGGACTTCCGGAAAAGAAGATGCACCTTGTTGGTATGAGTA